>VYXB01000679.1:183544-206415 GCA_013397135.1 Pachyramphus minor | reverse complement strand
GTGCCGGGAGCCGGCGCCGCCCGCACCGCCCAGCGCTGCGGGGCCGGCAGCCAGGAGCGGCACGGCCCCTTCGCCAGTGCCCTGAGGCGTGTCTCTGCTTCCTTGCAGGGTGTCTTTTATGAATAATCAAAAGCCGCAGAAGCCGACACTATCGGGCCAGCGTTTTAAAACCAGAAAAAGAGGTGAGTTACAGCGCCGCTGCCAGGACAGGCTGCTGGCGCCGTGCGGTCGGTAAAACATAGGTGTGTGTCCGCAAACCAGTGCCTTCATGCTCTAAGCTCTAAGCTTTATTAGAACTCCTTTAAGTGAGAGCATGCCAAGTGCACAGTCTGGAGGCTGCAGTGTTCTCTGCACTAATAAAACATATTTGGTAGTAAAAGTTTTTGCTGAATTTACTGTGATAAGCTTGGCTTAGGAGATGGTCTTTCTGGAACCATACAAAGTGTATTTAGCATGAAAGCAGAAGTATCTGATAACCCATAATTACAGGGGAGCTTCATCACGGGCTTATTCCAGGTTGATACGTAAATGGAAGGAGCATCTAACATAAGAAAGATTTCAGTCCTAGCCACTGGATAAAAGTTACATTATCTGCTTTAATGTTATAAGAATACCTAATTTAAAAAAATTGACAGAAAAAAACCCACAACAAAGTCACACAAACAGACCCGCTCCCCAGTGAACATCCAAAAAAAAGCCCAAGGTGTGGGATGTGCAAATGCCTGTGTCTGTAGGAGCACAGTTACATCCATATGAAGAGTTAATGACTGAAGAGGTGTGATGAATAACTTAGTATTTTGGTGGGGGTTTTTTTAAATCCATAGGGGAAGTGGGTGCAACTCTCAGAGTTTCTGTTCAGTACTGTTTTACTAGGATATCAGCACTGTTCCAGCTCAGGCAGCTTTAAGGATGCTGCACATAACAGAAGTACGCTTTGATTTACAGAATATGTTTTACTGTCAAACCCCTTGAGAAACTCTTGAGTGAGAGAGTTGAATCTAATCTGTCCAGCAGAGGAAATGCTAATGGCCTGGCTTTTAGTCTCTTTTTAAGCATTTAACCGTAGTTTGTTTTCCTAGCAACTGCTGGCACAATGAGCTTTGTGGATTTGTTGTGGAAGATAACTGATCCAGTATTTCCAGACTTCCACCTAGCTGTTACCAGTATGTTAATACTTGCATGGACACTAGGACACCAGTATGCCCAACTAGGTTGCCAACTCACCAGAACTGGCTAAGCTGTTGTAGACAGCACTCAAAATAAGATGTGCAGCTGAGTTCTGTATCTTTGGAAGCTTCTCATCACATGATTTGCATAATCTAAGGACAAATAGAGATGAGTACAATTAAAGACTACTTTTGTTTAAGGTTTTCTGTTAGTTACACAGATGGATTTGTTGCATATTGACTACGCCCTACCTGTAAGTGAAAACAAGGCAATGATCAGCTGATGTATCTCAGATATGAAGAAGTATGTGTTCTGCTTTAACAACAACAAAGTATGCTAAATAGATCTGCAATTATAGCCCATTAAGTTAGCTCATATGTCTACATTTCCCCCAGGCATTTGAGGAAAGGCAATTACTTCAGACTCATTTAACTCCATATTAAAAGGAGGGAATGGTTTTCGTAGCTGAAAAGTGGACACTGTCAAATGACTCTAACTTGAGCTTGGCAATCAGAGTATTTCTTCCAAAAGAGTGAGAGGCCCAAAGAGCTAAAATGAAACAGCAGTGGAGTCAAATGTACAAAACTGTAGGAGTATGTATTAAGAACTGCCTTCCAGCATGAGCTAAGTCTCTTGTTTTGGAGGGAAAGAGTGATCTAACATGTCAGTGGGGGTATAAGAATCAAAGTGAGAAGACAGGTAAGCTTTATTAGAGCCAAGCAATGATCATTGCAAACAACTGTTCTGAAAATATGGTAAGAATTCAGTTAGAAGTAACTAAGCAATGTTTTAGCTTTCGGTAGCCTTTTTCCCAGCCTTGACAGAACAGGGGAGTGAAAGTAGTAAGACACCTCACTGCTGTATTGGCCACTGAAATTCATTTCAGGCTATGCTGTTAGGTCACTATTTGTGCTACTTAATACAGTTTTCTGATTTGTCAGTGCAAATTTGGTTTAGTTTGGGGTTTTTTTTAATAAGACTGAAATAACAAAATAAAAACCAAACAACAGTGTACAGAAATTTCAACACTTTCTCTTTACAGATGAAAAAGAGAGGTTTGACCCTACTCAGTTCCAGGACTGTATTATTCAAGGTTTAAGTGAAACTGGCACTGACTTAGAGGCAGTAGCAAAGTTTCTTGATGCTTCTGGTGCAAAACTTGACTATCGCCGCTATGCAGAAACACTTTTTGACATCCTGGTGGCTGGTGGAATGCTGGGTAAGTCCGTTTGATGTGGCTGCTGCCAGCTTTATTCACATGACTGCAAAAGCTCAATTTTCTTTCAGTGTAAAAACTCTGCTAAAGAGCTCATTCAGTGTGTAGAACAGGGTAGACTGTCTTGGTGACTAAACAATTACTATAGAAATACTCTCTATACCCTCCTGAAGTTTTACTTGAGTCTGTTTGCATTCTTCAAAGTGCACATTGTACAAATTTGGCTTAAAAAAAGATAAATTGGATTGTTTGACCTTTTATGTGGGTTGGTTCTGTATTTCGTTTTTTGTAGGTTTGGTTTTTGTTACCAGGAGTAGGTCTTGACTCTTCAGTCAAGTTCACTTCTGATGGTGTGAAGTGGGTGAATGATTGTTTCAGGTGTGTATTCTGTGGTCATAAGACCAGTGGACTTGCCCTGAAAGATTCTGGCATCATCCTGTGCTCTGTGCATCCTGCCCTCTTATTTTGGAAAGGAAACTTGTTTAGAAGAATCTGAAGTGCTTAGTCTTGGAAATGCTATTACAAATCATTTGTTGTTGACAGTAGTAAGGTTATGGGCTCTAGCAGACATCAGGGAGGTGGTTGAGTCAGCAGAAAACACAGGGAACTGAGGAACTGAAAGGTGATGACAAAAAGTCTTGTACACTCATGCACATGTGTGTAAAGAGCAAAGAGGAACAGCTGCTCACCTAACAGGTTGTAATTGTTATGATGTGTGGGTTTACATTTAAGAGTCTTAACCAGTGCGTATTCTGTTAGGAGGTGTTTCTTCTAGGAATAAGGCTGAGAGGGAAGGGAAGAAGGCATTGCTGCATTTACTGGTGATATGGGGTCCTTTACTCAACTCCCTCTCTGTAACAGGTAGCTAAGTAGACTGACTTTGATCTTGAGTCAGATGAGGCCAGAATAAAAAACTGACATCCTGTTGCCTTACCACCTTTTAATATAAATATAAATAATAAGTCATGTATCTGGCTAATAACATAACAAACGGATCTCCATTGTATGCAGGATGGCATAGGAATCCATGATGAGGTGTTCTGACAGTGAAGCTGGTGACCTGAATGCACTTTCATTACTGAAGCCGCCTAAAAAAACTTCAAGTTTTAAACTCATCTCTGGGGCACTGAACTTTGAACGTGCATCTCTACATGTTTCAGTCTCCTGTTGTGACTTACTGTGTCATGTAAAAGGCACTTAGAAAGCAGCACTGTTGCTGCAGACACTAGAGACACTTGCTAGGATTAAGCAGCTTTGGTGGCTCCCTTTAAGGGAAGAGGAGCTCAGATGGCCATGTTAACTTACTCGTGTGTAAAAAAGATGTTTTGCCAATCCACTTAGCAGTAGGAGGCCAGAATAGTTAAATATTCAAATCTAAGGTACTGGTTTTAAAGTTTCACTGCAGCAGGGGGACAGATGGAAATGTAGGGATATCTTCAGTGGTCTGGTCATTCAGCATCATGGAAGGACAATGTGTTGCATATTTTGGGTACTGGAGTTCTTACTGTGTCTTACTCTCACTGGGGGGTAACACTACTAATGCTGAAATCCTCCTCCAGCCCCAGGTGGTACCCTGGCAGACGACATGACACGCACAAACGTCTGTGTATTTGCAGCACAGGAAGACCTAGAAACCATGCAAGCATTTGCTCAGGTTAGTTCTGAAATGAGTACAATTTAATTTAAAACTGTTTAGTGGTCAAAAATGAAATGTTTGTGTAGTTGAAAGTTTGGGTAAAAATAATATATGGCTTTAAGAAGCATCCTGGAAGTGGTAAGAGTAGCACTGTTCTAAAAGTGTGCAGTTCAGACCTACTTTACTGAAATTGGTTTTTTTAAATTGTAATTAAATGATAGTTTAGAGCACAAAATAATATGCTCTGTGTCTTTTTAGGTTTTTAACAAGCTCATCAGGCGTTATAAGTACCTGGAGAAAGGCTTTGAGGATGAAGTCAAAAAGGTATGGAGTAGGCCTTTATCATCAGACCAATAAACATTCAAATTCTGCTAGTTAATCACTGTAGAAGAGTTACAGCATAAAGTGGATTATTGAAGTACAACATTACAAAGTTTCTAATAGAAGAACAGCTGGCTACTGTCAGTAGTGGAGAAGACTACCAGTGCTTCTGCTAATTGAGCAGTTTGACTGAAACAAAAATGTTTAACACATAGGCAGTGTCCAAAGTTTAGTGAGAGATGGCAGTTTTATGGCAACTCCTCTTACTTTCTCTTGCAGTTGCTGCTGTTCCTGAAAGGGTTCTCAGAATCTGAGCGGAACAAACTGGCCATGCTGACGGGTATTCTGCTGGCCAATGGGACACTGAATGCATCGATTCTCAACAGTCTTTACAATGAGAACTTGGTTAAAGAAGGTAAGTGTTGCCCAACTCCTCCTTTAGGGAAAGATGGTGGAGGACAGAACCATGACAAGTAGGTGGATAGTGAGATGACAATACACCCTTGCAGCTCTCTAGCTTCACCTGGTGATAGGTTAACTACAGGATTAGCACAGGTGAACATGCTGCCCCACAACCTGGAAGGTCTTGCTAAGACTTCAGAAATTAGGTTTTTTTAAGGAATTCCCTGCATGACACTGGGGGCTGCCATCACTAGTGTTGCCCAGCAAGGCAATCGTGTATTTTGGAGAGTGACCTTTCAGGATGAAAAAGGTGTGTCATGTCTTCAGGTTTCTTCCTAAATTGCAGCAAGGAGAGTTTAGTACAGGGAAGACTTCGCTGAATGGTAAGAGAAGTCCAGTGTGCTGGAGGCTGCAGTATCCTCAGGCAGAGAGAGGTACTGTGCTAGGGATCTTGGGAGCACAGCTGCTGCTGCTCTGAGCAGGGGTCTGACAAACTAGGTGCCCTGAACTCTCAGGCTTTCCAATTCCCTTTGTTATGGGCTTTGTTTTGAATTTCACTAAAAGCAATACTCTTCCTATTGCATAGGTGTTTCTGCAGCTTTTGCAGTCAAGCTGTTCAAATCATGGATAAATGAGAAAGATATCAATGCAGTGGCTGTCAGTCTTCGCAAAGTAAACATGGATAACAGGCTGATGGTGAGTACCACTGAAATGACCCTCTTGCTACTTAAGCCAGTCTAGTAAATAGCATTTGCCAGCAAGGTACTCAACACACATTTCTTTCACAAAAGAGTTGTAAACTTTGTTTTCAGGAACTCTTCCCAGCCAACAAACAAAGCGTTGAACACTTCTCCAAGTACTTCACTGAAGCAGGACTAAAAGAACTTTCTGAGTATGTTCGGAACCAGCAATCCATAGGAGCTCGGAAGGAGCTGCAGAAAGAACTGCAGGAGCAGATGTCACGGGGAGATCCGTTCAAGGATGTAAGTATTTGTCTGGAGATGGGGTGGAGGTGCTTTCTCTGTGTGTGTGTGTGTCTGTCTGTCTGTCTGTCTCTCACTCATACTGAACTTAGCTCTCACCAGAAATTAAAATTAGGATCTGGGGGTTTTGGTATTAGCTTTGTAGTGTTTCCTTAATGTCCTAAATTCTGCTGTATGATGAAGGAGGTTGTGTGTGGTTCTGAAACCTTCTGGGTTACCTTCAGAACAGAAGTTTTAATTTAGCTTAGGGCCATATGTGGTCTTTGTGCTGACACTCACTTAACTGGCAGATCATCTTGTACGTGAAGGAGGAGATGAAGAAAAACAACATCTCAGAACAGACTGTGGTAGCCATAATCTGGTCAAGTGTAATGAGCACGGTGGAATGGAACAAAAAGGAGGAGCTGGTAGCAGAGCAAGCCATTAAGCATTTGAAGGTATTGTAACTTCACTATGGACTTCTGTATTCCTTGGGTAGGGCTTGTGCTTCCTTCTGTCTCCAGCTCCCTTTTAAATGTTAAAGCCTAGTAACAACCCTGCTAATGCAGAGGCAGCATGGCTGCTGCAGGAGCACTCTGGGTGGGGCGGAGGTTGCAGATTTCTTAAGCAGAGGCTGATGGAGACTGTGTGAAACCAGCCTGGTCAGTGTCTGTCTGTGAAGCGCCCTGCTTCATGTACCACACATGTGCCAATGTGTTGTTCTTGTTACAGCAATACAGCCCTCTACTTGCTGCCTTCACCACCCAAGGTCAGTCAGAGCTGACTCTTCTGTTGAAGATTC
Source organism: Pachyramphus minor (assembly GCA_013397135.1). Lineage (NCBI taxonomy): Eukaryota > Metazoa > Chordata > Aves > Passeriformes > Tyrannidae > Pachyramphus > Pachyramphus minor. The sequence continues at coordinate 199,909 of VYXB01000679.1, read as the reverse complement.
AGGAGTATTGTTATGACAACATTCACTTCATGAAGGCCTTCCAGAAAATAGTGGTGCTCTTCTATAAAGGTAACTGTGGGGTTGTAGTTTAGGAGTTTTGTGGGGGTTTTGAGGGGTTGTTTTGGTTGGTTGGTTATTTTAAAGCTTCTGAAGCAGAGCGCTTCAGTCCTCATAAGTCCTTTAGGGAAGAGCAGTGCTACAACACTGTACTTCATGAGCTGAAGAATTTCTACCTTCTATTTGCAAAAGTGGAACAGTAGAATGCAAAGGTGTATGTGGCTGGTCCTTGGGACATGGGAAATACACCTCTAGACAAAGATACTGCCTGTCTACTGCAGATCTATGCAAGAATTGTAATAGTTCAAAGCTAAATTTTGATTTTAAGGCACTTTGTCCCTTTTAACTTGGGAAAGATACATGACAGTGTATTCTTCTTAGTGCTCTTAACAGTGACTGTGAACAGCCATAGATGGAGACCACCACTGTGTTCTGGGGTGTTCTAAGCTCTCTTTTTAAATGTCTGATAAAAGGTGTTACTGAAAAAGATGCTGTGCACCTGTGGAAACTTGTTAAACTGAAAATTATATTGTAACATTTTAAAAACAGCTGAACATTTCCTGTGGTGTACTTTTGACTTTAAAGAATTTGCATCTGTTCTTAGCTGTTAACTGAAACTTTCCTTAGAGTGTGTACTATCTCAAATAAGTGAAATATCCCAGACTGTGGGAGTGAAAGTGCACCCCCTAGATGCAGTGCTCAGGAAAATCCCAGCAGCCAATCCAAAATGCACAGCTCTCAGAATTTTAAAACAGGAGCCACTCCTAGTGCAGGTCTGTCCAGCTGTACCCACAGAAGGAGCATGTGATGCTTCTAGGGGGGAAAGCAAAGGCTGTCAGTCGGGAGTTCTCAGCAGTTTGCTGTGTTAACACTGCTCTTGCACATCCTACAGCTGAAGTTCTGAGTGAAGAACCCATCTTGAAGTGGTACAAAGATGCACATCTTGCTAAAGGAAAGAGTGTTTTTCTGGAGCAGATGAAAAAGTTTGTTGAATGGCTCAAGAATGCTGAAGAAGGTGAGCAGCAGCTTAGCTCAAAAGTGGAGCTTGTTGATTTTGGGAACCCTGGTGCAATAATGCTGTGTGTCCGAGGGTGGGGATGTTAAATTGCCTAAGAGAAGAGTGCCCCCTACCCTGGTACTGGCTAGAAAAGCTTGCTTGTGAAATCCATGTGGATCCAACAGCAGCTTTAATGCAGGATGCAGGGCAGCAGTGAGCTTGGGGCTGGGGGCTGACCTGTGGGCAGGCTGCTGATGAGGTGTCTCTGTTGCAGAGTCGGAGTCTGAAGCTGAAGAAGGTGACTGACCTGTGAAACTCTGTCCTCAGTAAAGCAAACAGGAGCTGTAGATAAGTGTCATGTCTCATGTGTCCTTCTGATTCTTACATCCTACCTCCCTGTATCAAGCATGATATAAGGGCTCTCATGGCAATTTATTTTAACTGTTTTCTATAGTTATTGAAATACTGGATTTAGTTTTTAAAACCATGTTCAAGTAGCTTACTGGAGCTGTTATAGATTTGACTCTAACCTGCATTTGTCCTTTCAGTTACCTTCTACCTCCTGTATTTTCTACTGTAATAATGTCATTTAAGGCCTTCCTCCACCTTACCCCTTGGGATTTCTGTCTGTATTGGAGTATATGTGATATGGTGAATGAGACAGGGCAGTTCTGCTTGCAAATTAAACTGAAAGCCTCCAAGTGACGAGACCGTGGCTTGTGTAGCACTGCAGTCTGTAACACTCACTCCAAATAGCCCTTTTCATCAGTGGCTGTCCATGTCCCCAAGTACTTTGTCATCCCTTTATTAGACTTCCAGCATAAAGCAATCCACTATTCCAACTTCAGGGTGAGGTGGGTGCCCCCACCCTGCAAGCTACTGGAGAGAAGCTGTAGTGGTGGCAGTGATTGGTAACTGTGTAGGGCATGAAGAGTGGTCTCTGAGCCTTCTGGCTGTCACAGCTGCTGGCTCATGTTCCTGAGGGGCTGTCAGGCACCCTTGCGGCTGAGCATCAGTTCTGGGGGCACCTTTCCCCTTCCCTGATGGAAGTACAAGCAGTGCTGTCCCATATACAGCTTTCTTGAGCCGGGCTATGCCGTGGGCAGCGGGGGCAGTTTCTTTGTGCTGCTCTGTAAATGCATGGCTGCTGGAAGCTAAGACAGCCAAAACTCCACCCCTTGAAGTTTAAAGATTCTTTTATGCTGGCAGTTGACATGCTAAACCAAACAGCTTATCTGCTCCCTGAAACTTTAATTCCTAATGGAAATTCTCAGGACAGTTCAATTCAGAAAGACTGGGTCAAAGAGTGAAGTCTATACTGTTGTAAGCTAAGTGAGCATTAACTGATATACTGGTAACCAGAGTACACCTAATAAAATAATGAAAAAAATTGGTCATCACAATGCAATCTGTTCAATACTACAGTGATCTTCCTTACTTTGTAACTTTTTTTTTTTTAAAGCAAATAAAGGCCATCCTTACACTTAATGTCAAGGAATGTCTCTGCTCCTTATCCAAAAAGAAAGCAACAGTGACACTAAAGGATAAAAAGCAGGTCTTCTGCTATTTCAAGGACCGTTGAATAAAACATAATTAAAATAATACTTTCTTGGTGTTAGGGTTGTCTTTTCCATATGTTAAAAGTGCCAGTATCCCACAAGTTTGATTTAATGAGAACATAACCAGGTTCATCAGTATACTAAATAAGTTTGATGTCAACAGCTGGATTAAACTTACGTAACCAAAAAGCCATACTACTAAGTAAGGCATTTACAACATATTTACAAAATAACCAAGTAATAAGTCTATGACATGCAAGTTTCTTTGGTGCACTGCCCTGTGAGTCAGCCTGCTTGGCTTCAGGAGCCTGCACCCTTTTTCTGCATGTCTAGGCAGAAGAGAGGGCTGCTGCAGTGCTTCTTTAAGAGTAGTGTGCTTGTTTCAGTCATACTCCAGCATCTTCTGAACAAGGTCAAAGAGGTTCTTTGCTGTCAGAATCCTGGCACATCATTATGAATTCATTCATGAAAATTAAAAATGCTCTGTTGTTTATCTTATAATTGCATTTGAAGCTTGTCTCCTCAAAAGCATTTCCCCTGTCTCACCTTCAGTGGCTTACAGGACTGTCTTCATCCCAATCCAGCTGGCCAGCACAGAAACATCCGCATTTCCTTAAACAAACAGAACATAGTCTGTTATTCAAAATTCTGTTTTGTCCCTTCAGTAGAAATTTACCATATGTTTGCTCATAACTTGGGAATTGATCTGGGAATATTCCACAGGAGTGGCTAGCTTGTTAAATGCAGCAAAAGGATGACTCCATGGTTATTAAACTTTTTTTTAAAAAGTTTGCTCTTAAACCTAATCTGAAAATATTTAAACTGTAGCAGTGCAGCTTTTATCATGTGATACAGCAAAGGCTGCAGCATTTGCTTCATCATTGCCAGGTGTTCTTTGTTGCCACATCTCTGAAAGGAAATCAGTTTTTATTCACATAACAAATAAAGCAAAAAAGGAAACATACTTACAGTTCACAGATCCGCAGATCTGATGTGCCATGTGTCTAATGTGATCCAGCCTAAAGGGCAGAGAGCAGTTCTCCTCCATGAAGTCAAAGGTGCTGAGTCCCATGAGCTCAGAAACAATGCATATGTGTCTGTGGTACTCAAACCATTCCAACATCTGGGCACAGTGACTACAAAGGCAGGAACAAGACACGATTTGCAACAGTTGTATTAGCGCTGAGACATGCATGTCCCATGTTACAGCAAATGACATCACAGCAATTGTAATGCTGACACAAAGTAAAAGGTGGCTTTGTACATTCTCAGTGTACTGCTGGGACCCAGTGCCTGTAAATAGTCCAGTACTAGGACTTCATAAGCTGCATTGGAGCAGCTATCATCGTTTTTCACTGTTTTCACAGCTACATGTTTGCCTCTTCTGAAGAGAGGGGTCGAACAGTGATTGGAACATATACATTGTTTATAATAATGGCAACCTTACCAGAAAAGGTTGGCTTCTTTTAGTACACGCTGACAATACAACCAAAGTTCATCTATGCATAAATACAACTAAAATTTCATATTTAAATTCGGAAAACATACTTGATTCTGTGTATGTCAGTATTGTTCTTAGAGGTTAGAAGTCCCACCTATGTCCCCATTGTATTTATGTATGCTGGGCTAATACTGGAGGAAATTCCACATCTCACAGCCTTACACAACTGTCAGTCAAAAGTGACCAGCCTTCCTTTGGCAGTCGTTTAAGTAGTAACAATGTTAACTGAGGTGTCAGGTGTCTTTCTGCAGTGGCTAGAAAGACAATCTCATTGCCTACTACCTTGCACATAGCAAAACTGCCATAAAACACAAAATCCATTCCTGATTTACAACAGACTCACTGACAGAACCCAAACAACATTGCATCACCACAGACTAAGCTTTAAGTTAGCTACATGATGCCAGAGAGCTTCCTCATTACACAGGCCTGGGGTGGTCCAGGCCCCAGGATTGCCCAGTGCGGGAGGTGCAGCTTCACCCCACACTGTCTGGGTCACCTCCATCAGCCCTCACCCTCTTAACAGGCCACTGCCTCAGCGACCAGTCCTGCACAACCCTCATGCCTCTGGCAGCCATAAAGAAATACTTTAGAGCCTAGAAAGATGTAAAGATAAAACCTGATGCAATCAACAAGCACTTTATGAATCCCAATGTGACAGCACTCATAAGAAAAATATGTATTTAATGAAAGACTTACGCTTTGCAATCAATGTATTCCACTACTCCAGAAGTACCTTCATCCAAAACAGCAACAATCTCATCTATAAAGGAAAGAACTCTCAGTCATAAGCTGTAAAGTTACTTAGCTGTTCAAAAACTGTGCTTCTTTACATTGTAATTACCCAATTTACAATTGTTATTGTTGCTGTTACTGGACAACTCTCATCAAGGCACATTTAAGGGGAAAAAAGGGAAAAATAATTAAGTAATGTACTCAAGTTTTACAGAAAAAGAGTAACAATCCCCACCCTCGAAAAAAGACTTTTTTTTTGTTTGGGGGTGGGGATTGTCACTCTTTTTCTATAGAAAAGACTTCCAAAGTTCCTCACATCTTATGCTAAAAGAATTTATTGCATTGGGTTTCTGTGGCCAGATTTTAGTGTCTGGGGGTGGAGTCTGTGAGAAGCTGCCAGCTTTCCCAGTGTCTGACAGAGCCAATGCCAAGTGGCTCCAAGATGGACTGCTGCTGGCCAAGGCTGAGCCAATCAGAGATGACAGTAACTCCTCTGGGATAACATATTTAAGAAGGAGAAAAAAAAAAAGATATTGCACAGATATAATTAGAGAAGAGTGGTAATATGTGAGAGGAGCAGCCCTGCAGACACCAAGGTCAGTGGAGAAGGAGGGGCAGGAGGTGCTCCAGGCGCTGGAGCTGAGGCTCCCCTGCAGCCCAAGGGGAGGCAGCTGTGTCCCTGCCGCCCATGAAAGACCACGAGGGTGCAGAGGTTCCACCTGCAGCCCGTGGAGGAGACCCATGCCAGAGCGGGTGGATGCCCGAAATAAGGCTGTGACTCCACGGGAAGCCTGTGCTGGAACAGGGTCCTGGCAGGAGGTAGACCCCAAGGAGGAAGGGGTGGGGAAAAGTTGCTTTTAAGATTTTACTTCTCATTATCTTGCTCTGATTTTGACTGGTAATAAATTCAGTTGATAACCCAAAGTTGAGTCTGTTTTGCCAATGAAGGTAACTGGTGAGTGAGCTTTGTCCTCATCTCAATTCATGAACCTTTTGTTACTTTTTCTCTCCCCAGTCTGCTTGCAGAGGGGACTGATGGAGTGGCTTTGGTGGCCACCTGGCTCCCAGACAGGGTCAACCCACGACACCTATCTAAAGAGTTCAGAAATTTTGAAAAATATTCTCTATGTTTTGCACTTAGTAAGCTCCCCTCTGACAGACCAGATGACTCTGCATCATCCTCTGCACTCCTGGATCTTTCCAAACTGCAGCCCACCCGAGTGAATTCAGATCAGAATACACAATTCATTCAGCAGGGAAATAACTCAGGTCAGAATACACAATTCATTCAGCAGGGAAATAACTCGGGCATTCAGATACACACCAGGCCACAAACACATGGCAGGAGCAATTTCGAATTCAGTCCCCAGAAATTCACAGGGCACATAGTTAATGTTGCAGGAGAAAAACATGGCAAGGAACAGATTTTCAGATGAAACTCAAGAGTAGCAAGGCAACAAAAAATTACAGTTGTTTTTCTTTTAAGAGACTGGTTCACTGAATTTTACTTCATTATTTCAGGGCCCCTATTTTTTTCTTAAACCAAACAGATTTAATAATTATCTTTTACACACACACATATATGCACATAAAATAGCCTTGTGGCCAAATTAAAATACCCGTCTTAAGCAATCAAGATTAAATCACTTGTACGAGTATTTGGCAAGAAGTTATTTTGTTTAATCATCAATACCATACACATTTACTTTGTGCTGCCTTGGCTGAAGATCTTAATTTATAATTCCAATCTTCAGCTTTAACAGTTAAATATAAAACAAAGATCAGAAAAACCACCCTGCTAGTGGACGGACATCGTTCATATCCAATTCTACACATTTCTCACTCATACTTAAAAAAGTAAGTCTGACATTGCAACCTCACTATTTCAGTGATACTTAGTCAAAATCAAGTTTAGAAGTTTGTCCTTGGATTTTTGAGTAGGGCTCAAATAAATGCTTGTCATACTAAAAAATTTGAAGTCACGAAAGTGATGCCTGTATTTCAAGTACTCCAAGTGATGGTTATTGTTCATTAATCTGCTCAAATGTATTCAGTGAACAAATACCAAGACCATGTTCTGTGATATCACAAGCATATGTACAAACTATACGTTGTCACTGAAGGAAGTACAATCCTAGCAGAAAATAATCTACTAATATGATCTACAGGAATAAACTATTACCAACAGAATTCCCAACCCCCCCACTCAATTACTACTGCTCGGATGAGAATCTATCTTCTTAAAAGTAAAAAAAAAAAAAAAACCCAAGCAAAATNAAAAAAAACAAGCTAAATTAAAACTGTGGAGGATGAGGATGACAACTAGTAAAATATGTCTTGTATTTCCTTTTGCTACCAACTGTCACATTAAGACCAGATCCCTGGCTACTCTGATGCCCACTGACACATCCACTCATGATTGCATCTTTCAAAATTGTGTTTTTGATGACAGCCTCTCTCACTTACAGATTCATTTTCTGAATCACTACTACAAAAAACCCGATCCAATAAACATAATTAAAATCATTCCAGTGCCCCTATGAATACAGCTTTTTGTTTCAAGCTGTAAGACATCTCTCTTGAAACACCTCCAACTCCAAAATTAATCCATTATCAGATCACCTAATGAGAATAATAAAAACTTAAAACTCATGTTTGCTGATGTGAGAAGTCCAAAAGCTATTTACCTGTCAGGAGTTTCAGAAAGATCAAGTTTGCAGCACTTTTTCCCCTGTGCACTTCTGAACGGTGGGACTTTCCCTTGTCATCACTGTTGCACCTTCTGCAAAGTGGTCTTTTATCCCGGTCAGGCCAATTAGTTCGCCTGGAATTCCCCAGCTGTAACAAAGATATTTTACTCTTTGAATTACATCCCATAGACAAACGATTCACTTTCAAAGCCCTTGATTATCAAATTTACACTATAATGAAGACTGCATTTTTTCTCAACCCCCAATTTCCATGGTTTTTCCTCTGCTCTTTCCTCCACATTATTCTTTTATTCAAGAGTTTTTTCATTAACTGTTTGTAATAGGGGAACATAAACAAGTAACCTACTTAAAAAAAGACTTTTTATAAGATGCATCGTGGCTCAGACACTCAACCCTTCTGCAAAGCTGCTCAGCCTCCCTGTGCTCAGACACTCAACCCTTCTGCAAAGCTGCTCAGCCTCCCTGTGCTGCATATCCTAGGAGAAAGGCAGGCTTCTGTGTAACAGGGGCACGCAGTTACTGTCCACTGGGTTTTTAAAGACTTAAAGGAACTGCCTCTATAGATTCCCGAAGAATTCCTGATGCTAAGCCAAAATGACAATAAAACTCCGGTTATCTCCCAGCTACTTAGCTCCCGGAAGAAAAGCGAATTCATTCGCTACCCGTCTTTTTTTTCCCTTTCCAACAATGAACCGATTCCCGCACCCAGGCCACGCCTCAGGCCGCCCTCGCCGGGCTCCGCCGCGGCGCCTCAGGGCTGGAGGGCGGCGAGGAGGCGGCCCCGGGCGGGCCAGTCCCGCCCCCGGCTAGGGGGACCCTGTGGGGTTGGGTACCCGATCCCCCGCTCCGGAGACTCCTCGTTCGGGCCGAACCGGGGCACGGGGAAGCGCTCCGGCGTCCCCCGCCAGAGCGGCCGAGGCCATTTTCTCCCCGCCCGGAGAAGGCGCAGAGACAACATGGCGGCCAGGGGGTGAGGGGAAGAATCGGGAGTTGCGAAATGGTCGTTTTTCACCCGTGATGACAAAGCTTTAATTGTCTCTTTACTCTTTTACACATTGTCAGTAGTTGTAAAAGCATGTGCACGTACCCAGTCAGCTTTAAATCAGCATAAGTTTAAAGGATCACATATGACTAACAAAGATGTCTTTGCAAATCACTGGCATAAAAAAAAAAAAAACAAAACCCTTTCCCCAAGAGTTGAATCCTTTTTTAAGTGCCACGTGGTATCTTTTACTAGCTCTTAATCATGTTTTCAAGTCTGGAGGAGAACATCAAACTAGCCCTGGCTGCCCCTAGTGCTCACTATCACTGCACACACGGCAGTGCAGTCCCAGCCACCACCTCTCTCAGGAGCTCTCTGAGCCCCTCAGCCTTCGATCGGTCACCTCAGCAGAGCGAACCAAGCACTGCGCCTGAAACTGGGGTTTCAAAAACCCATCATAAGGAATCAAACAGCTGAAGTGTAATCTAATTTATGGGGAAACAGAGCACCTAAGAGTCCTGAAACACTACAATGGCCTATACACATCACTTCTCTAAAACCCAATGTATTTTTTTTTATTCTGGGAAGGACTACAATGTATGAAATACTTCCACCTCCGGTAAATTTAAAAAAAAAAAAACAAAAAAAAACCCACAATACAAAGAGAGAGGAGAGTCATTTACTTCTCCAACTGCCCCTATGATCAATTTACAATACGTACCTTACACATGTAAGTTAGTCACTGTTCAGAGATAACGCACCATTATTTTCCTGTTCACTGCTCTCCAGCTTAGACTGAGTCCTGCTCCCAGCATGACCTACTACTAACACCAACTTTACCTATTGCTTACTTTGTCCCAAAGAGAGGGCACTGACTAACTATGCTCATTAATGCCTCAGTAATCTACACCTTTACTGCCCTCTTGCAAGTAAGTTTTCCTCATTATTTTAAGAGACAAAGTCTCAAAATGGGAAATAATGTCTCATCTGACCACAGCCTTTTTGACACTGCTCTTTGTTGTTTACCCCCTTGTATTGGGTCTGGCTGAGCTGGAGTTCATTTCCCCATAGAACCCCTCACAGCACTGTGCTTTACATTGGGAGTCAGAAGGGTATTTTGGCTACTGCTGAGCACAGCGTCAGTGCTGTAACATTCATTCCTCAGTCAAGGACAAGATTCTGGGAGGGGACACAACCAGGCCAGCGGACCCAAACTGACCAAAGGGATATTCCATAGCACATGATGTCAGCTCAGATATAAAAGCTAAGGTAAGGAGCAGGAAGGGGATGGTATTCCTTGTCTCCAATGGCTAAGGAATGATTACACGTGCTGAAGCTCTGCTTCTCGGGAGTGACCAGACATCACTGCTCATGGGAAGTAGAGAATAAACCTTGTTATTTTTTGCTTCACTTTTGCACGTGCAAACTTCTGCTTTGCTTTTGCTTTAATTAACCGCCTTATCCCAACCCACGAGTTGTATTCCATCTTACTCTCTCCTCTGTCCTGCTGGGAAGGGGAGTAAGAGCGGCTGGGTGGGCACCTGGTGTCCTGCCAAGGTCAACCCACCACACCCCTACTGTTTGTGCAGTACAAAAAGTGATGAAAAACAGTTACACTAAATCCATGTTGCCTTGTTTCAATTAACAGCTATGTAAAGAAAATACATATTAACAGAAATACCTTTCATACCTATAGCACTGTGCCAGAAGCAGAAGAAATTGTTTTCCATCTACGTTTTGGGTAGGTTGAAGAGGTTGCCTTTTCAACACAGCAGTACAAGAGCAAGCACTCCTCTAAGTATGTTCTTTAATCCTCTGGGAGAGAAAGGTTTCATCGATTTATGACACTGCTCTCACCTAGAAAATTGCATATCTTACTTTACTCTTTTGAGAAAACTGAGTAAGAAAAGTTAGAATTTATGTGAGAAAGTTTCAGAAAACTAGTAGCATGAAATTACAGCAAAGAACATTGTTTTAACATAGTATCACTAAGAAAAATAAGGCAAAACTCAAAGATTTGCAAAAAAATTTTAAAAGGTTTTTTTTTATTTTACAACTAGAAAAAGCAATGTTTAAAAATCAAAATCCTAGGTGATATTCTGGAAAACCCTGCTTCTGAAGCATAAGATTACTCTGTGACAACTCCAAAAGAATGCCACAGCTCCTGAAAATTATGCATTCGGTGAGCAAACTTACTTGATCCAGCTCAAGTAACCCTTTTTAATGGCTCCTTAAACCCCATGATCTGGGAGTTGATCTGACCAGCCTCTAAAGAATGTGTTGAGGCCCTGTGGCTACAGAGCAAAAGGGTTGGCATGGATTGTAATATCTTTAATGCGAACATCATTAAGAGGTCGGTAGGTTTTCTCATTCACAGGCAGCTTCTCCAGCTCATCCAGGGTCTCCAAGCCATCAATAACTCTGCAAGAAAAACAGAAGTGCTAGAAATCTCCTTCTAATAATGATTTAAATTTCACATTTGAGATATCTCAAAACACTTTACAGTTAAATATCATAGGGCAAGGACTTTGCAAGCAAATGATACAAATAAGACAGACAAAACATTGTATGTGGCAAATAATGTACTTTGAAAGGAAATATTAAGCATCCATGATAGATTCTGGAAAAAAGTACAAATAATTCCTGCCTGACAGTATCACATTTTATACCAACCACAGCTGTATAAAGTTCCTGGATGTACTTCCTAACAGGCAGGACTGACGAACACAGTACAGGATTTAGGTAGCAGCAAAATACTGGCCCTAGCAAACTTCTGTCAGAATGATTGAAATCTTACATCTGGAAAATCAATATCCAAATCTGAGATTATAATTTCTAACCTGACTCAAAGACAAGACTGGACAGAATCATTAACAACTATTGTAAATCTAATGGCACAGATTTCCTGCTCAGACTGAAGAACTGTCAAGACAGATTATTCTACTAAAACCTTGTATGTTTTTTGTTTAAGCAACTAGTTCTGGTAAATCTTGGCAGTTTATTCCCCAGCAACAGACTTAGAAGAAAACACATTGTGCTGTTCCATTCAGTCACTTTCATCAGCTCTTTCAATCCATGTTGCTGGATTGTGGGCCTGCAGGGACTGACTGTATATGCTGTTCTGCTGATTCTGCAGCTGAGGCAGGAGTACAGTCTCTACTTTTTTTCTAAAAAAAGACATTTAAAAAACCCTACTTTCAATCACACTTCTAAACAAATTAAAAAATGAAAGGAACACCTATAGTTAGATGCCTATAAACAATACAAATGGTAGAAAATAAGTATTTTCACATTCCACGGTTTCCTTTGAATATTTAACTGTACTTAATAAGGCTGCATTTTCTCAGCAGATTCACTTGTATGCCAGAGACTTTAACAACAAACAAAAGACATTACCACGATTCTGAAATAGAAAAAGCCAATCTGAAAGACTCAAACATTTTGACATTTGCTTAGAAGATAATTTATCAGTAATGTTTATTAACATTAAGCATATTTTAAAATAATGATGCAACAACCTCAGTTGATTTTATTAATATATCCATGAGTTTTATCTGACCAACAGGAAGTCCCACCTAAACATAAGCATGACCAATTCACTACCACATCCATTCCCAGATCCAGTCCCAAATCAGATTCTTGCTTCTCAGTAAACCCTACAACTGTATATCCAGATGTTCTGGAGTTGGCTTAAAATCAGGCTGCATCCATTTGGGAATGGATGAAGAGACAAGCTGGAATAACTAGTGGGGGAGGATGAGGGAAAGAAAGAAAATCTACATTCTTGAGGTAATTTTTAATATGCCTATTTCCACTGAATTCCCTAATACTAAGAAAAAGGGAGCAGCATTTTGGAGCAACTAATTCTGGTGCCAGTGCAAGAGCATACATTTACATACACACATCCAATAATTTAAAGAGTCTTATAACCAGAAGCTTCTGAATTTGCACTGCATGTGCCCCGAAATACTCAGATCCTTCCCACACACTGATAAAGAGATGAGCAGTTGGATCCTTACTTTCCAAACACAGTGTACTTCATGTCCAGGTGTGGCTGTTTGCCGTAAGTGATGAAGAATTGCGATCCATTGGTGTTTGGACCATTGTTTGCCATTGAAACTACCCCACGGACACTGTGCTGAACAAGAGGAGAAACCTCAATGTGAATACACATCTCTGAAAGCAGGACTAACCTGTACAAAGTGCTCTGTGACCTAGAACTCTGCCTCAATACCATTATTAAGAACAAATCTTGGTTGCTAATATATTCTATCACAATTCATAATTAGCTCCTTAAAACTGCTCTTAGGATGAAAAATTACTTTGCCCTAAAGTGCATGAAAAAGGCTGTTACAAATTCTTTCTACTTCTGTTTTCAGTGATGAAAACCATCACACCTAACTTGCCAAGCACAGAAATGCCTGTTCCTATTTTAATAATACTAAGCTTTCTATCCTTTATTGCAGGATTATACTTTGTTTTACAATTACAAAAGAGCTGTCTCATACAGTACAACACAATGCTGATTGTTCTCCAACCTGTAAAGAAAATTCATATGAAAACATAACTGCATATTGAGAGCACAGAAATACCTTTAGGTATTCACTGAATTCATCTTCAAACTTCTTGCCCCAGATGCTGTTACCTCCTTTCCCAGTGCCTGACAAAGAAGCACCACAGTAGAGATTACCAGATTTTCAGACTGAAAAATCCAGAAATTATGTTCTGTTATGACATTTTAAAACAAAGACCCTAGATAGGCTCTAATTAGTTTGAGACAGGGATCAAGTTCTTGTTTCTTGACACTGCATGGAGACTTAACTCTATATAATGAACACCTACGAGGTAGCAGAACAAAACACTGACATATCCTCAAATTAAATTCAGTGTGAGTACAAACAGACATAGAGCTGAATCAGATCTTCTCCCCAACAGCTGACACTGTCTGGGATACTTTCCCCAAATGCTTTAGAGGCAGTGTAGCCTTTCAAGCAGAAACCAGATAAGTACAGTACAACTGCTCCCCATTCAACAACTAGTAAATCAACAGATCCATCATATTTAGTGGAAACAGCTGGAAAAACTCAACTTTGTAAAATGCATGATTATTTAAAACCAGAGTAATAACTGCACTTCTATAAGCCCACCAAAGAAAACTAATCTCAGCATTAAAACCTCTATCACCAATGCAATAATTCTTATATTTTATTTTTATTTATTTATTTTTATTTTATTTTTTATTTTTATTTTATTTTCAGTTTAACATTAATACTTAGAATTGCTTTTATATCTTGACATTTTATTTTTATGTACATTTTTCTATAGAGAGACCCAGACAGAAGAATTTACCTAATGGATCCCCTGTCTGAACCATGAAGCCCTTTATATTTCGGTGAAATACGCATCCATTGTAGTAGTTACTCGCACAAAGAGCCAGGAAGTTCTACGGAAATCAAACAAACCATATTAGCAAACAACTGAAAAATAGTATCGTCTTACTAAAATGACAAAATTGGCAAGACCAATGCTTTTACCCCTGCTTTGGGTCATGACCATGTGAATTCCACAGAGTATTGCCACAAAACAGTTACAAACAAATCAGAGTTAATAAACTCTTTTACACTGTCACACATACAAAGCTTTCAGTGCAAGGCTGTCTGACTTGAGGAACAAAAAAAAAAGCCTGAGACATGCTCTAAAGCATCATTCCCATTCAACATTTTTATTTTGCACATGTAATTCTGTAATCAATAACTTTATGCCTCAGCTTTTTCATTACAAAATAAATTATTTCAATTTAAGTTTACTGCAGAAAGGAAAACCTGAGGCCTCTGACAAACTGGGAGTCTCACTCTTTTAAACTAAAATCAAATCTGTGAGACTGTGGGCAAAGCCGCGGAAATTTGGGAATCCCATGCTATGTGCCATATTTCCCCTTGGGGGCAGAGGACACTTTGGGAGGTACTGGAACTTCGAGAGAAGTATCCCTTAGCTAAACCTTACCAAGTCAGAAACAGGTATCAAAACTCTAGGCAGTATGACACAGTACACAAGTTCCATGAGTTGAAGACACACTGTACCAGCTTAAAATGTTAGTATTCCATTATGTGAAAGGATGAATTGCAAAAGACACTCTACCTCCTATACAGTCTTTACTATTTCTACTGCTTTGTTTCAACACTAGGCAATCCTGCTCCTGTTATTTGACTTACTTCACAAGTCTTTGGAGTACGCTCACAGAATAGTTCAATTTTAATATCTCCTACATCAGTATGCAGCGTGACAGCCTAAGCAAAAAGCAGAAAACAATAATTAAATCAGCAATGGAATACTAACAGACTCAGTTTTATTTCTCGATCACACAAAGAACATAAGCAAGTTCCCACTGCATAAAACCACTGTTTCAATATTTGGCCATAAGCAAGGCTACTGGCACAGTAGCACATTTCCAGTAAAATCACCAGAAAGCACTCAGTTTCATTCAGGTTCAGGACAAATCAAGTTTGCAATGGTAACCGAGAAGCTGGTTTACGGTGTTACGCTTCAGAAATACATTATTCATTTGCAAACTGGACCTACTCAGTCACTTGATTGTAAAGGTAGGGAATCAAGGTTGTATCTATTTGGATGAGAGCGTGGTGCACATACCTCACCTGTTTATAACCAGAGGCGCAAATGATGTGTGTTACTTGCCTGCAGCCTTCTGAATGACAAAGCTAGTTCTAAACGGCAGCATATATAATCTGCCTTCAAAACCAAGCAAATGTACAAAATAACACACTTTTCCTAAGAATTTATAAATTGGCTTCATAAAATTTAGAACTGCAGTTACCCAGTCACCTAAGCAAATATATCTCTGTAGGCCCAATATATTGTAGTGCTCCCATGAAATGTGATAAACTATGCAAAAACAATTACTGTGGGGATAAGTGCACAGGAAAAATAACAAAAATCAGCATCATGTTGATACTGGCATACTACTCCAAAAGTATACAAATAGCTGAACTATTCACTTTCCAAGAGGTGACCATTTAAGAAAAAATGAAAATATATAAAAAGTGCTTTTGTTCTCACCATGTCTGCTTATCAAAAAGCTGAGGCAGCTTTCTATACAGCAATTTCCTGCAAAGAAAACATTGGAAATTTGTTGGGTTTTTACCCACCAACCCCCATTTCTTTTTTATTCTAAAATAAAATGTGGTTATATGCTTTTACATCACATGATTCTACAGTACCATTCTGTGGTATAAGTTTTATAAGACTGTGGATAAGTTTTACTTGCATTAAGCAACTACATACCACATAGAGAACTAGAAATTAGTACAAGAAGATCACTTAAAGGGGTGAGTGTGCAAAACACCCTTTCCTAGGATGAAAGTTTATACTAAGCAATCAGTTTTTCCAAATATTATAATAGCTAGCAGAATAGTAAATGGCAGCAATTACCAGATGAAAGCCACATGCCAGTACCTAATGGAAATGTGATCTGGAGCCAGTTCCTGACAGCTGTGAGCATCTGCAACGGCCAGGTACCTGCACCTAAGCACAGGACTAGACTGTTTTAATCTTAGCAATATTTTCAAATAAAGCCTTTAGAATGCCTGTAATAGAACCGCATTTGTGTAGAAATCAAGACATTTACGCTTTGATTTCTCCCCTATACACCGCCCTCCCCGGTGAACCCTCGCAGAGCCCGAGGAAGCCGCCACCAGCCGGCTCCGACGTCCCCACCGCAACCCACCTGCCCTCGGCTCCCCCTCACCCACAGCCCGGAGCTGTGGCTCCTTCCCTGCCCACCCGAGGTACCGCCACCCAGACCCTCC
>VYXB01000679.1:28715-183525 GCA_013397135.1 Pachyramphus minor | reverse complement strand
CCCGCCCCCAGCCCACGGGCGAGGATGTTTGAACCTGCCGGGGCTGGATCCAGACGGATTGTCTGGACGCAGCGACTTACCTCCCGCCTCGGGTCGCCGCTCACCCGACCGGGCGCTGTGAAGGAGCCGCCTCAGCGCCTAGAAAGCGGCGGAAGCGGCGGGGCCAGAGCAGGTCCCGCCCCGCAGCGCCGGCCCTGCCCTGCGGGAGGTGGGCGCCGTGCCGCCTGCTGCCCTCAGCCGAGGAAGGAAGGCCCCGCGGCCGGGCCGGGCCGGGGGTGCTGCCGCGGGAACGGGGATGGCGCTGCAGCTGCGCGCGTTGGGTGCAGGTCTGCGTGGGCCGTGACCGCGGGAGCCCGAGCGCTCTCCGCTGCTGTTCCGGCCAGTGGATTACCCAGGCTCGTTCCGGCCTGTTTTCCCCTTGTTCAGGTCACCGCATGCTGCTGCCTGGCACGGCGCTGCTTCGCCGGCCTCTCCACCGCATCCGTGCTTTGGGCCGCCTGCCCGCCCGCGCCCTCATGGAACTCAGGGAGCTCGTTTCTGCCCTGAATGACTTCGCACCCCTCTCTCTGGCGGAAGGCTGGGACAATGTGGGGTTGCTGGTGGAACCAAGTCCTCCCCACACTGTGAACACCCTTTTCCTTACTAACGATCTCACTGAGGAGGTGATGGAAGAGGCGGTGCAAAAGAAGGCAAACCTTATTCTTTCTTACCACCCTCCTGTATTCACGCCGCTCAAGCGAGTAACGTGGAAGACCTGGAAGGAACGGCTGGTGGTCCGAGCCCTGGAGCACAGAATCGGGATTTACTCTCCACATACAGCGTACGATGCCATACCTCACGGAGTTAATAACTGGCTAACAAAGGGACTCGGTGAGATTCTGTTAAAAACAAAAAAAAGGTTAAAATTATTCATTGGTATATGTGGGGACCTTTCCTCATTTTCCTTTCTTCTGGCTTTTACAGGACTTCATTGTTCTTTCTCCCCTCTTCCCTCGCCCCACCCCCCATATTTTTCTAGTACTAAGAACCTTAAACATATTTTAGGAAATTTGTCTTGGCGATGTGTACCAGATACTAGAGGACATTTTCAAATCCATGACTGTTGGATGACTACTATTGGATGTAGCCAGAACTGGTGGAGCGTATTTATTGTCTGTTGTGGTTGCAAAGCTTAGACCACCGACTTTAAATCACTACCTCTAATTTATAAAGTACAAGATCTCATTGTTTGCAAAGGACTTAAGCTACCTGAAATTATTTTAGATTTTTATCCTGTTATGAGTCATAGGTTATAACAGCTGTCTTTTCCAGTCTGCCATACAAACCAGAAACTATTTTTGGTTTTGTACAATTCTTAGGATAAAATTGATGGCAGTAAGAATGACAAATATATGACAAATATATATAGACAAATACATGTCTGTCAACTTCTTTGGACTTAAAATAAACATTGCCTAATGGAAACAACAGGACAAAACATCCTCAGTTCTGGTCAGGGAAAATGGATTTGAGTGCAAAATTTGCATCTTTTTGTTGCATCTTGTCAGGATATGTGCTAAATCAGTATTAGGATACTTATCCAGCTTTATAAAACAGCAGTCTTGTTCTTTTTTCTCAGGTGCCTGTACTTCAGTCCCACTGCATCCATCACCTGCACCAAGTTATCCAGCTGAGGGCACTCACCGGGTAGAATTCTGCACAAACACTGAGCATCTGGACATAGCGCTGTCCAAAATCAAAGACATCCAAGAGATCTCTTGTCTCACTACTTTCCCAGCCAGGTATCTCCTCCGCTCTCTAGTGTGGTACTCTTTCAGTTTGAAACAATAAGTTGCTGTAATTGTACTTTACCATTGTAACCACTTTGTTCCTCTGTGCATTGCTGCTATATTTTTCAGCAACAGACTTAGAAACTTAAGGAATAATTGTCCCTTTCTGATCAATCTCTGTCATGCTAAGTGGCAACAGCAACTCAAGTCTGGCATCACATAGAGGTGGTAAAGAGGAGTATTAACAGGAAATTTGATGAGGTCAGAAGAGTTAAATTCCTATATCTGTTTTTTCCAAAAGAGTGAACTAGGCTAGGCTATTCCAATACTTTTTTTCCTTTCTCAGTGGTAAAACAGCCACTGAGGCAGAATAGCTTTGTTTTATAATTACAATGCTGAAATTTGATCTAGTTTCTTAGCAAGTGACAAGCATATCTTTCCTCAGGGTTGAAGGTGAGGAGCAAACAAGAGTCACTTTGAACTGCTCTCAGAAAGCACTGTTGGAGGTGGTGGCATTATTGTCCCAGAACAGCCTTCTTTATCACAAGACCGAGATTCTCTTGCTACAAAAGGTAACAAAATTATGAATTAGTTCCTGTGAATGTATTACTTGTGTGAGCTGAGTGCCCCAGACACTGAAATGCAGCAGTCAGTAGTGTCACAGGTTTCTAGTGCTACCCCATCAGTGTGCTGATGGCTTATGGGGATTTGCGGCCACACATAGTTTCCAAAGCAATGAAAATATTGACGGGGCCTGTGCTAATTCTTAAATCAGTTCCAAATGCTGCTGTAATTAGTATGTTACATTTGAGGACATCACACATATTTTTGTAAAGTTCAGAGACATTCCTGAATGCCCAATATACTCACCTTCATACAGTATGGAAAGCAGCACAAGCTTCTGCAGTCAGCTTTTTCACAGTGATTTTCATTTCTTTTCAGCCTCTTCTTCCCCACACTGGAATGGGACGTCTGTGCACACTGAGCGAGCCAGTCTCCTTGTCAAACATAATTGAACGTATCAAAAGCCACCTAAAATTACCTTACATCCGCATAGCCATGGGAATGGGCAAGACACTAGGTAAATAGGCCTGCAAGTACAACTGTCCCTTAGAACTGGTATGCCAGGAAGATAGGAAGCGTGAGTGTGTGTGTGTGTGAGAGTGGGAAATACTGCTCTGTCTTAAACAGGTTTACTTCAAAGTAAATCTGCTCTCTGAAGCAATGCTAGGAAACAGCACCTTAGAATTTAGACAGTACAGTCACACAGAAAGAATCTCATCTGTACTTTTAGTGGGAAGTTCTGTTTTATGCTGGTTGACACAGGGAAGAAGGGACAGCACAAATGAAATACAAGACATCCTTTTTCATAAGATTTGTTTTGCTGCCCAGGATATCAGACACAGAGGTGTACTGTTTCATTGTACATTCCCTCTTGTGGCTGAGTGTTAATTTCAAACCATCTCAAAATAGTAGACACTTTATGGTATCCTTATGAACCATGTTCTGATGAAAGAGAAGGCAAAAAGGTGAACAGCTCAAACAGTGGAGTCATTAGAAAAATGTGGAGCAAGCATCCTCTTATCCCAGCTACCTATCCTAATCTCCAAGCAGCACAGCTACTAGAATTTGTGAGAGCAAATTTGTTGAAAACTCTTTGTAACCTAGGAGACAGAAGTCTTATTAGAAGCCTCTTTGCTGTCAATTGCACTAAAAAACCCCCAAAATACTTTGAAACCTCTCATTATGGTGTGGGAATGAAGTGATATGCCTGCACTTAAATGAACAGTAATTGCAAGGCAACATACTGAAAAACCTTAACAGAATTTGAAAATTGTGTTGTGTGTCCTCTCTCCTTACTCCATGTAATGTATATAAAGAATTAAATTTCCTGTCCCTGTCACGCATGTAATAGCTTCTAATCAACTATCACAGCAAAAGGACAAATTTTTAATGGCATGGAGCAGTTTTCATCTTACATTAAGACTGGCCTTCTGAGAGTTAAAAGTTCACAACCAGTATATCTCAGAGGGAAAATGCTGCTGTAATGGCATCATTAGTTGGGAAACTAATGATGGTGGAACATGAAGTCCCGGAAAGAGTAGCAGCCTATTAAACAGTTCAGAAACCTAACTAAATAACAGCTCACTAGGAGAAAACTAGCCATCAGCTAGCCTCTGCTGTGGTGGTCTGAAAACTTTCCTACCCCTTGAAGAAAAAAATCTACCCATCACAGATGATTGTTCTGTATTATCAGAGATGTTACAGGCCCATGACTCTTCAAACAGACAAATGCGTCTCCAACTCCAACAAACTTACATTGACCCTAAAATCAAGGTTGTTATTGTGAAACAATTAATCAGTACAGACATGAGGGCCAAACAATATTTAACTGTGGCACCTTGTGTCCTGCAGAATCGCCAGTGAAGAAAGCTGCTCTGTGTGCTGGTTCTGGGAGCAGTGTCTTGAAGGGAACAGAAGCTGACCTCTACCTCACAGGTAAAAGATTATGTTGCTGTTTCATTATCTTTATAAAAATAGTCACTAGAAACAAACAAGCCAGGGAAAAAATAAAGAGTTGATGGTTGGTGAAAGATTTGGCTAGAAAGAGTTACCTATTATTTATAATTGAGAAACAATCAGTTAGTTATTGAAATGATAGAAGAATACCATTTAAATAGAGATAACGTGGATCAGATGGCTGTGTGCCATTCCCTACAGAATTTCCTAACGGAAAACAGAATATAACGTAGTCTACAGAATCTGAAAGATTCTAGTCTTTGCAGATTCTGTAGACTACATTATATTCTGTTTTTATATTACCTAAACTGTACTATTAGCGATCTACATGACATTTCTTTCTCAAAATGGCAGGAGAGATGTCCCACCATGACGTTCTGGATGCAGTTGCCAATGGGATAAGTGTTATTCTGTGTGAGCACAGTAACACTGAGCGAGGCTTCTTGTCAGAGCTGCGTGATGTGCTAGCGACCCACCTACAGAACAAAATCAACATCATTGTGTCTGAGAAAGACAGAGATCCTCTCCAGGTGGCATAGGGGGAAAAACATAGGAGAGAGAGAATTCAGTCAATCATGGTGTCTTGCAGAGACCTGTCCAACTGCAAGCTTAATGGAGGTGTTTTCAGTTGGTTCAGTACAGAATGATTGTATTGCATGGTCCCTCAAAGTTTGGGGTATATTTTGTCATGTCAGAAAAATAAATTCTTGGTTTGGGCTACCAAAGGTTTGTTTACTCACTTACTTGGCTGCAATTGAATAAATTTACTGTTACTTCTTTGCTCTTATTGGATATATTTGATAAGCATGATACTCTAGGATTGGTTTGGGTAAAATATGTAAAACCTGACTTCTTCAGATTTCAGCTTACACAGTTCTACCCAGCTCCAGTTATGTCAAATGATGCCAGTGCAAGTCACTGATATTTTAGCTAATAAATTTCAGAAAAAGTACTTAATGAAAGGGTGTGGATCACCCATTTCAATTAACAGTTTTATTAAGGCACCATTCAGATGCAAATACAGAACACAAATCAGGTTTTTCATACTAGTATTCAATTGCACAATCTACCACTAATGTAGCTTAAAGGCTTTTTAATACAGGGACTCTCAAAAAAAGCTTTGGAAGGTTAAAATTCAATTCCTTAACAAAGCTGGTATATTAATTAAATGTGCCTTTGTTACTTTCTTTTAAAAACAGTTTCTGTAACTGTGCCTCTTAGTTACAGGATTACTAAAACTGAACAAATAGTTTTCCATCACTGATAATCCTTGAGTTTTATTTTCCAAGTTAATTTTTTGTTGATTGGGGGTTTTTTGTTTTTTTTTAAGGAAAAAAATCTCACAGTTGCATGCCATACCATCTACAGATGGTAAACATTTCAATTACAAATTGGTAAAGATCTTGGCACCATCCTCTTAAGTTAATAAAACTGGCTTATCAAGCAGTGTCTCTGTTGCCTAACTGCATGTCTTGTTCCACTTACATTTAAGTGGAAAGAGATGACTGGTATTATCTGAAGCTACCAAGACTATGTAAAGGCCATCATTCTTACCCAATACCATGCAGACATCTCAGCTGAGGAACACCAAGTGGGAAGAAATGTCTTCATTCCCTGTGGTTCTGTATTGCTACAGAGGACATTAAAATGCCACTGCCTTCGTACATACGCAGAACACAAAAGACCTAAAATGAATGCAGAGATGGACTAACTGTCCAGAAACAGCATGAAATCAGATAATATACTTTCAACACAAAACTCACAGGAGTTAACTCAAATTACCTTTCTTTAGCTTGCATCACGGAATTAGCAGCAGTCAAAAACTGATACAAACTTAATCACCTCCTTAGCAGCTATGTGGTGTCTCCTGCAGTCCTTCTCCTGGCCTGTATGGGCATCTGGTAGCCTACGAAAACTGTGGGTAATTCTGAACTCAGGATGATTATAGCACTTCCTTAAAGTACATTTCACATCTAGAAAACCAGATAGAATTGCACTGAAAATGCACCATGGTATCACTATCTGGAAACCCATTAGGTGGTGTCTTCTGCATGCACTCGGAATATAAATGAAATCTTGAGTTTCCCAGGAACTGTGGAGAGAACGAAAGGACTGAAAAATAGGATGCAGTTGCTGCTTAGCTACAGTTTACAGTTTGTCCAAGAAATCTCTTCAAGTGGCAGTGGTCTTGTTCTTGAACTCCACACCCAGCTTACAGGACTTGGGTACGTCACAATGCCTCGATCCCAGTTTAGTGGCTTTTAGTGACTGTGACAGTAGCCCAAGTAGTGATAGGCAGGATCTGATGCCTTTTACAAAATTTTGAAATTGCAGCCTGTAAAATGCAGATGCAAGTGCTACCAAAAGAGAATGTTATTTGAAAAACATTCTTGGGGAGGAAGCTTGAAAGTACTTCTGGCATATACCAGTTTTCCCATCAGTCTCTCCAGCAAAGCTAATAAGGACCTATGTGAAGAATCAAGTTGATAGTGGGATAAGCAGATGCCCTGTTTTTTCTAATACAAAACAAAAGTCTGGCTTTACATCTCTGTTGCTCCTGTAAGTGAGGGGCAGATGAGGTAGCTATTACTCCATGGGATGTTTTGGTTCTCTTCAAAAGTGATATTAAAAGGCAGGCAAACCATTCTTAATTTTGATACCTTATAAGAAACAATGTAAAATATTTTTACTAACTAGTTTGAAACCTTCTGCACACTGTATGAGGATTTGCTTAGATATTTGACATAGTAATGAAAATGAGGCTTTTGCACAAGTGCCATGAGGATCTGTCTTCCTACATAAAAAGACTGTGGAAGACAAGACAAGCTAATGAAAATTAATGAAGTACTTTATTTGATAGTCTGAACTATTACAACACTGAGCTGTAACACAGCTACCAAATGTTAAACATACAGAATCCCTGAAGTCTGGATGGCAGAATACAGTTGATGGAACTATAGAGCTTCCTCCCACATAACTGAGAAAAAAAGAAGTGAAGATGTCCAACTTCAGCAGTCTCCCAATCTCTAAGGGCTTAAAAAAAGGGAGAGCTTATAAGCGGCATTTAAGGCCTCCTTCAGGATCAAGGGACACTCCTGATGTAAAAAATACAAATATACAATCAAGCTTTAAAAAAATAAACAAAAAAGCTTCACAGCCTTTTCATATTTCTGGATTGCACCTTGGAAAATAGCAGGTAATGACTTGAGTCTATCAGAATTTTGATTATCTAAATCTTCTTATAAAAGGATGTAGGTTTGGGGCAAGTCCTTCAGTTCTATTGCCAGAATTTAGTAAGTTACCCACAGCATCCCAAACCCACTAGTCTTCTCCTTTCCTCATGCAGTCAGGGCAGGTCCCCTAGCATTTTAAATCTTGGCTTCTTCATACACCGGAAGCTAGTTTTTTCTAAATGGTAAAGGAGTACTGGAAAGCACTCAGTTGAGAAAAGTCGCACCACTAGTACAAACTAAAGCCGTGACCATCTTGTGATTTGCACTTCCCAGCTACATTGCTCCAAATCAAACCCTCGTGGTCGGTGAGGTAGAGAGCAGAAGGCACAGTCTTACTGAGTCTGCTTTTCTGGCTGTAAGGTTGGCTGCACAGACATGAAGGCGGTGTTATCTGAGCTAAGAGACAAAGCAGACAAATCCAACTACAGCACAAAAGATTCTGTGCTTACAGAAGTCACGATTCCAAACCACCTGAACAACGAGCATGGCTCATTAGAATTAACACTTTTCAGTCCAGCAGCCGTGGGGTTGGAGAAAGAGAGATCTGAGTATAGGCCCCTCTTGAACAACCCTTGAGAGCACTTGCCATAGATGCTTTGAGAACACAGAGACATTACACATCTTCATCCTGATTCTCTAAGAAGCTGGTCAAGGTATTGTTGTCCACAGGAATTAATAAGTATTCCACGCCATCAGCTCCCTGAGAACAGACACACATACACATTCTGTTAACTCCACTGTACAGAGCAAGGCAAGCCACCAGACAGCACTGCAATGCTAGCATTTATCTGCAGTCTGGACAAGAGCTGGCCAGCATTCTGAAGGACTGCTTTACTAAAAATAAGAACTATTTCACTAGAGCAATGCTGGAAATGCACAAATACTGAGAAAAGTCAGTATATGAGAAATCTTCTTGTGTGTTGTGCTAGTCTGACACTACACAGCTCACCATATCTAGTACTGCTATATTGCCTCATTATTAGGATGAGTCTACATTCTTTTCTTGTGAAAATAGAGGTAACTATTGGCAGCAGGCTCCACAGTCCATTATTTCTCACAGTCTGCAAGAAGAAGAGACATGTCGGTTGCTGAGTAACCAAGGCAAGCCACATTTTTACGGCATGTAAAGGGTGTTGACAAACTGGAGGCATGGAAAGAGCTGCAATTAGAGAATTTCAGTCCCTTGCTAGTTCCTAGGTGTTTAAAACAATACAGCCTCAGTAGCAATTAAGCATCTTTTTTATTTAAAGTGGCTGAATATCCAGAATTATATTCCTCCCTCAACTCACCCGCTTGGTCCGGATGAGCTTGTGGTCCCTGAATTCTGTCAGCTGTGCCCTGAGTGTCAGGTCGCTGTTGACAAGGAAAGCCTCCCGACACTGCTGGTAAAAGTCTTGGAAAGACAGCCCTGGAGACAGAAAAAGGCAGGAACAAGAAATGGAAGTGGTAAGATTGTCAGAATATTCCAGGTCTAACACCACATATTTTCTCTGCCTGGAAGTCTTGCTTTGGCTCAGACCACAGTGGCTACAGTAACATCACCTCTTTCAAGTATACAGCCAAGCTAATAGTTCAGTAATTAATGGAAAGCAGCTGAATTAATATTCCAGTCAACTGTTGCCTAATGGAATTTTAATAGCACTTTAAATGCACTTTCCAACATGGTTAATCTCTCTAATTTCCAACTCCTCTATCTTACTTTCTTTAGCATTAACATGTTATTCATACCCACTGCAGCACCTCTTACAGATAGTGACAGAATATTCTACATATATCCTAGAAAGCATGGATACATCAGAAGTCACCTAGATAGGAAAAGAATGGGAAAAAAAAAATCTATCTTTCCCTGGTCCTTAAAGCACAAGTTATGCAAATTCACAGACTTCATTTTAATTTTTTTTAAGTCCACAGACCCCCATGAATGGTCTCAGTCATGTCTAAGAATCAAAGCAGACAACAGTAACAGCAGACCCTTCAGAACCAGCCAGTCTATTGATTTCCTGTCAGTCAGACACAGTGCCACTCAGAAAGACACTGAGCCAACTCTTGTAGCACTTCTGTTGCTGGAGATGTAACCTGCAAACCAAAAGCCAGGGCTGCTGAGAATGGCAACACCCCAAAGAGATGAGCACAGGTGGGTATTTACCTGGGTAAGATGGGTTGTCCTTTTTCTCCAGCTGGTACTGAGCAAGCAATCTGAATATTCCCCTAAGTGAAAGGAGGAAAGGAGAAAATCAAAATAAAAACAGTAATTGAAAAACAACCCAAACCCCCCACCTTTAGAAAATATGAACTGATTTGCCCTTATGCACAAAGAGTTGTGAAGCTCATCACTGGACAAGGTTTGCTATCGAAATGCTGTTCATTTAAAGTAACCAGTCAACTGGAACCCAGGTCCGACTATCTTCAACACTGTTGTCAGAGAACATGGATTGTAAGGACTGTGTCCTCAGCAAGTGCTACTACAGAGTGTAAGAATGTCTTACCTGGCATTGGGAGTGAGACTGCGGAGAACATGTGTGAGGGAGCTCAAAGCCAAAGATCCAGATTGTTGTACTAAAAGCGAGTTTTCATAAGATGTTTCTTCCACATAAGGACTAAATGTGGTTGTTTCATACCAAAGCCAGTTATAGAGACTCAGCTTTGCCTGATCCCACACTAGACAGAGAGAAAAGAGCAAGCAGACAAATTTGGGAGATTTATCTTTTCTAAGGTGTTAAATAAGCAATATTAATGTACATAAGTTCTACTGTAGATATAGATAAATAAGCAATATAGATAAATAAGCAATATAGATATTTATAGATAAATTATTATTATAAATTATTATACTTATTTATAGAGAAATAAGCAATATTATGTACATACAGTTCTACTGTAGGACTGAGGAAACTATGTATGCTTGTGAAATTCACAGTACATAGACCCAGATACTTGCTGTTCCAGAAAGACAAATTCTCTTCAACAGCGCATTTGCACACATCCCCTTTCCATACCAGTTTCATACATAGACTGTAAATCCTTCCAGAGTCAAGACTGTGCAACCACCTGTAGCTGGATGCTATGCCAAGAGTGGGGGTAAACCAGCTTGAACAATACCCTTCTCAGAGTGTGTGGAGATTCCTTCCTTGAGTGGGAATGCTCCTCAAAGTTACTTCTCAAGGCTTAACTAAAGAGATTTGCCCACAGTTCTTGGTATGGGTAAGTAACAGCAATCTCTACTCAATAATTTTTTTGGTAGCTTTAGTATAAGTGCTTCAATATTGCTTCAAAAATAGTGCACTGTACTAGTAGTTATAGCCACCTACACTCTAGTAAATAATTCTGATTGAGATCTTTTAGTCTAATCATCATCTTAATCAATTTTTAAAAAAACATTTATTTATGTATTTGGTTTGCCATCCTTAATCCTGTGAGACAAAGTTCAATTACATTTATATAATCCTTTAGACATAAACCATCTACTAAGTCTGGCACTAAGATTGGGTCCAGCCACACCTAGACTCATCTGAGGAGGAGTTCAGAAAGCAGGAGGGGTCATTTCTGCATCTCATGGCTCAGTGGGAGGGCTTCTCTAATCAACTTTGTCTGAAGCTTCTGTTCTGCCCACAACACTGGCTGATAAGCAGAATTGTTTAGTTGCAATGACAGACATAACATCCAATTTCCAATTCAGTAAGTCCCTAAAATCAGAGGATGCCAGATGCTTGGAGTCTATTTATATATTATGATCAGTATAATTTCTCAGTATCTTTATACAGTTTTGGCTCAGTACCACCATAGTCCCAATGGGGATTATACATGCATCAACAGAACTGTTCTACAAATCAACAGTAATACAAGAGCTTATGAAACAGCAGCCCCAAACAGAACACAGATTCTTCTCTTTGCTAGATCAGGGAACTCACTGAGAGGAGCATTGATGTGATCAATAGAGGCAATGAGGTAAACGCAAGGCAGAGATGATAGCTGTGCAAGGATCTGCTGACTTCTTTCTCCTCTCAACATCTGGCTGTCCAGGTTATGAATGAGGACATAGAGCTCTAAAGATGAATCTGCAAGGTCAGAAAAAACAGCAGAGAACCAATCAAAGAAACAGCACACAAGCTGGTTTCCCATTCCCAGTGCAGCACAGGACAAGTCTACTCCATCAGGCTCCATATACATCACTCCAATATCAAATCACTTTCCTTGTACACCTTACTTTGATCCCACACTTGGTTTTCCTGAGGACCTAAAAGGCTTTTTCTCAATTCACTGTATCACAGTTGTCATGACAGCTACAGTTCTTTTTCTCAGTTTAAACTTTTCTGTTATAATCCACTTTCCACTTGGTCACAGCTTTACTGTAAATTGCCCTATTAGCTATGCATTTCTTTGCAACTCAAGTTCATTAAAATATATTTTAGAATGGAAGCCTAAGCACAGTTTGTTCAGCTGCTTCTGAGTTACATGGCTAAAATCTTTAACCTCCTCCTCACACAATGAACATGCATTTTCTTTTAAGGGTTGGAACCACTACATATTAACTTCATTGGAAAATTTTCCCACTGAGTCCTGAAAGAAAGTTACAAAGACCTAGCTTGGATAATGCAAATGGTAGATGTTAAAATTTCCAGATAGTTTCTTGTTCCTGTATTTATGCCTAGGAACAGCTGTTTCCTCAGTCCAGAAACAATTCTGGAACTACAACCAGTTTTTGTGCAAATGAATACATAGAAACAATTCTGGAACTACAACCAGTTTTTGTGCAAATGAATACATACTTGTCTGCCAAAGAAAACCAAAGGTTCCTCAGACTCCAGTCAGATCAGCTATAGTGTATGTGATTTATATACATCAAGGTGCATCATGCTGTTCACCAGTCCTTTCACTTAGTCCCACCAGAAATTATGGGTAATGATGCAAAACAAAATGTAAACACTGAAACACCAATGCCATGCACGAATGTATATTCATACATTTAGCCACGAATGTATTCCATGGCAATGTATATAATATGTATATAAAAGCAGTAAAAGAGATGTTCAAAAGTATTTCAAGCAAGCATTCCACATTTAATTTTCCTTTTGAAACCAATTCTAACCTGCTTGTTTGACACCGCTGTCCTGCTGTAAAACACTGACTGAGGTAACAGCTTGGGATCATACACAAATATATTTCTGGTGCATATGTTTTCATATATGTTGCATAAATTACAAGCAAGGAAGTATACCAGTTACAATACACTAAGAAACTGTAACTGCACATATAAAAACTACGAGGAAAGAAATGCTCTCCTAACAGCAAGTAAACTCAAACATTTTAATGTATAAATAAGTCATTTTACCTTCTTTAAACCTTTTAGTAATGAATTCAAGTTGGTCAAGGGGGCTGCGGAAGGTCCCGATATGGTCCAATACCTCCTCTGTGATGGAGTTGAGAATCTGAAAAAGAAAAAAGGAGTCCCTTATGAAGGGATCTGGCACTGAAGTGCAGAAAATATCAAACTGCCCTTGAATCTCATGTGGGAGGTAATCTGATTTTTACCATCAAATCCCCAAAAGAGTCAACATTAACAAAAAATTTCTACCCCTTTTCAAAACAGTGACATAAATAAGGCTTCAGAGTGATGAGTATCTAGTAATGATAGGAATTACTGCAATTCCTTGGACAATGCATGGGATAATGAAGAGAGAGAGGAACTGCTCTTCATTCAAGAGTCTGCTGCTATAGGATGCAGCAGGCTTCCTTAACATTTTACTCTGAAAGACTTAAGAGGTATCCGTAAAACAGGATGATTACATAAACCATAAGCTTTTCCCACGCTTACAGATCTCACAGTGATGCTGGGGAAGTATCCATTAACCACAAGGTGAACAGAATCCTGGAGCAGAGACATACGAAACTTCTCCAACAAATCACGCTTTGAGCCCAGTCCATAAAGCACGATATTGAAACCCAAGCTGCAGAAAAGTGAACAAAATACACTGAATCAAAAAAGTACAAGTCTGTTTTTAGGTTCATACATTTATTAAGCATAATGATCCACTGCAATCTTGCCTCTAAAAACTTTCATGTTTTGTCAACTCCAGGCTTACTTTCAGCTGGCAGCTGATAAATAAGATGAGCTGCACAGAATTTGAAATGTGGTATGTGCATGCTACTAAAAGAAGCATTTTAGCAGCCTAGAGGCTCACAAATTCAGCAAAACATCTAGGTAAGAAAATGGTATTGACTAACGTAACTATCATTAACATGCTAATAGATCTACAACTTTGGGTAACAAATGTAACCAGCACTCACATGTATCTGCTCACCAGTGGCTACATTAGGTGTTTACTGCAGGTCACAGCAATTACAAGATAAAAAGCAAGCCTTCATGCTGATTTTCCGCTCTGATCCACAGACACTATTTCAAAGCAAAATTACTCAGTTCTCATATATATTTCTTATCCTAATTGTTCCACAGAAAAAGAGGCAGGAAAGCACAAAGAGAATATGGCAGGGAATTGCAGAGTCCCAGAAAAACTGACTTTAGTCACATCCGCTCCTCTCTCAGGCTTCACTACGATCTGAGAAATGCTCATTAGGCCTTGGTCTTGACGAGCTGCACCTGGACTAAGCCCCTTTCCAACTTATCAGAAACACTGTCTGTTCCCAGGAACTAGTGGTGTCTAATGAGCATATGTTTTTTAACAAGCAGCCTTGGAAACTTATTTTTCTGGCCTGAATAACAACCCCAGTGGAATAATATTTCAGTTGCTGAACCTTCAAAGAAACTCTACTGACTCGAATTGTGGCCAGGATGAAAAAATTACTATGACTGAAGCCCACTCTTGCGACCCTATAAGCAGTGGTCTAAAGAGAAATCATTTTGACATCTCAGTTCCCAGAAGGTAGTTGGCTAATGTGTATGTCTCAAACACTGATAACCAGCTGGCTGTGAAGCCAACCAAGGACTGTTAAGTCGCTCCTTCATTCATCCACAGGATGTTGTTGACTAAAGGTGAGTTTACTGGCAATGCCTTTTTACTAGGCTTATTCAGTGATTTTCATTGGATACTTACTGTAATTGCAGCATCCACTTGGAAAACAAGGATTCATGTTGCTGGTTAAGTTCTTTAATTTCAGCAGCATAGGCAAGGGGAGCTTTTTTCAGAAGATCATGCAGTGTTTCCTATGTTGAGAAAGATGACAGTCATTCAAAGCAGAGGAGAAACAAGGCATATCTGGAGTCCTTAAAAACAACATCTAGTATGCTTTCTAGCTAGGGAGAATAGTTTTCATTGTCAGTGCACTCAATTTGATGCGGGAGACACAAAGCAGAGATTAAGTAGGCTTATTATGGGAAATGACAGTCAGAGTAGGACTAGAGCAGATATCACACTGTGTTTTTTGTCTTTCTGCCAAGTATGGGAAAAACACTACAGAAATAACAGGCACGCTCAGAGCTTACACAGCCCCAAGCACTGTACCAGGAAGGTGCCAATATCACATCCCTGCTCACAGGAGCAAAGACTTAGGAACATGCTTAGCAAAGGTTCAGGTGTTTGTCACTACAAGGGAATGCTTAAAAAACCCCATCATCTTAAAAGAGAAATACAGCAGAAAGGAAATAATTTGCAGCTGATAGCTAAATGTAGAAAAAGTATTCATCAAGAACCAAAGGAATAATTCAGCTTTAAAGGTATGCTGTGATGCTGATGTTTAATCAGCATGGCAGCATAAGTAGCATCAAATCTACACTGGCCTCCCTTTCTCTTCAATTTTAACGGCTTTGCTTTCCACTCCCTTGCAATAGAAGATAGTTTATGCTGGCAAGGCAGCTGCAATCTATCAGACAAAGCACTGAAAGACAGAACTGGCTAATGTGTAATTACTTTGAAGCCAGCAGTAGATGTAACACTAAAAGCCTTGATTTCCTTCCAGAGCTCTTGCTAAAGAACTTGTTAAGAATCCAGGTGTTTCTCTGGGCAGCAGTTCCAGACAACAGCAGACATCAGACAGTCTGCATATATGCCATCTTTTACAACATAAATGGGTACACAAAGCTGTCATGGACACAAGAACTCCAAATATTCTACACACTTCCCTGGCATATGTCCTTGGGTACCTGTCTATGCAGGGTACAACTCCTTGCTTTGAACTGTCTGATGGAAGTGAGAAAAATAAAGTAATTCGGTTACCTCAATTAGACAATTCCTGTCTACTAGGAACTGGAAAGGAACAAAGTAAATCTAAGAAACTAGGTGACAACATTTTGAGTTGTCCCAGTCCTGCAAGTGGCTTGACCCAGTAATGTTCAGATTAAAGGAGCTCTCTTTATTTCCTCTACGCATGAATAGTCAAGACAGCTTGTAATCCCCCATATCACCAAACACTGTTTTGGTGATAATTTTTGAAACAGGTCTCTACAATTGTGCTTCTCCCTCTTCTCCTCCCCCTAAAAGCAAACTTTAACCTCTTCTGGTAACTGCAGCTTTTAACTATGAGCTCACCCGACAGTGCCTTCTCCCTGCATTTTCCCTGCTGTCTCAGATTCAAACAGCTGGGCACTGTCCCTGCTCAGAACAGCAGTAGGGAACATACTGCTTAAAACACTGTCTAAATCAGTGTTACCACCGAGCATGTAACGAGCAGAAATAAAGTGAAAATAGCAACACCAGGAAATTTTTATGAGGGAAATCTTCACCAAAGAAATCAAAAGCTCCAAGAGTTGTGTTATTCACTGTGAATGTACCTGACTCAATCTTCTCTTCTGCAACTTCTGCAGCGTTCGGTCTGAAGTGAGCACTTTGGAACTACTGTGAGCTTCGAAGTATTCTTCCACCAGGTTGCTCTGTAAAAGGACAGCAATCAGCCACACTCCTCCTGCCCCTCCCTAAGATGGCCCAATATGAGACATAGAAGAACGAAGAGAAAGACAGAAAATATTTGCAAAAATGGCTTCTATAGTAGCATCCTGCCAAAGCCAACCTAGTCAGATGGTTCCCTCCTGAAGACAGAGACAGAAAAGAGATTCTGAGAGAGAACATAACACTTAATTCTAAGGCAGTATGAGGATCCCTGATGCTGGAAGGAAATAAGACAATTAGGCTGAACACCAAGCCAGAACATGTGTGCTTCTTTTGGTGCTACAGGAATCAATTCCTTCACTCTTTATCAATACAAGGTCTCCTGCTTCATGGACATCGTAGAACTTCTCCTTCTGTAGCTACTAAGGATACGGACTGGATTAGTCCACAGGCTCACGTGATGCCTGTCCAACAGGGACTGCTCAAAAGTACAGCAAAAGCCAACCCAGCTGGTTTGAAATGAGTCCAGCAGTCATTCCCCACAGTCAGGTGTGGTCACTAACAGCTTATTGTCACTACACATCCCTTTGCATTTGCTAGCTCAGAATTTTGCCACACTCACCATCTTTTCCTTATTTTTTTTGGCTAGGCTGTTTCTGGGAGGAGGTGTAGATGCAGCCTTAGTTTTTGCTGGGGTCTTTTGACCTGATAAAACAGTGCTGACTTCTTGCTGATCTTCTTCATCCTCCTCCTCTGAGCAGGAAGCAGAATATTCACTCTCACTTTCTAAATAGGAATCTGGAGCTAGAGCATAAATTTAAGATTAAAAGCTAGGAATGACTACTCACATGTAACCCATTTTGCACTACCTCACACTCTCACACACATTCTTGAGATGTTTTTCAAGCATTTGAATCCCAAATATGTTTCACAGAAAGGTAAAATCAATGCTTAAGAGAACTGCAAACACACATGGTCGTTTCTTTCCCAGTTCTAGCGTCACAAAGTACTGTTAAGTAAAGCTTGCTCCTTGATACCAACTAAGAAACATAATCCTACCATAAAAAGTAACTAAAAATGGACAATGGAATTCCCTATTTCTCTTAGAATCTCTGCATCAGTTTTCCCAAATGCCAATCATGCAAGCTGAGTATCTTCTAAGTCACACTCTGCAAAAAGGTTTTGTGAGATACCTCTGTTAGCAGTGTTGATTGAAGAGCACAGATGAAATCTGGCTCCGTCTTGGTCTCTCAACACACAAGAAATAGAAGATGAAACACCATGTACTAAACTCTCCTCTGCATTCATTCTGAGCATGTATAGCCAACCAGCTGTTGGAGTAACTACTGGAATACTTTACCATGGATGTCTCAGCCATCATCAAAAAGTTTTATGGCCTGGTTCAAGCAATTGTTCCACATTTAAGTATCAGCACAGATTAGATTACTGGAAGTTTTGTCTCTTTTGATCCTATTACTGAAGTTTGGCAACTTGGTGATTCTAACCTTTCCCCCCCTTACCTTAGCAACTATCAGTTGTAGGGAAAACATAAGGACATTTCTACACTCTCTGCAGGATGAAGTACATTGCTTCAGTCACACTGCTACTACAGGCAGAAGCTCACCAGGAAAAACACTCTCTCCTGAACACAATGCCTCACTGACTGTGGGAGCTGACTGCCAAGGCTGATCCTTACCTGCTAGCCTCTTTCTGAGTCTGTAAGGTGTGGTAGACACAAATTCTTTCTTTTTACTCTGCAACAGCAAAGAAAAAACACGCATTAGAAGAAGAAACATAGCTCTCCTCTAGAAAGCCCTCTGCCAAGCAAAGGGTAGAATCAGGTTACATTTCCAAACTATTTCAGCCCACATGAAAGTGGGAAAGCAGAGGCAGTAAATATGGAGAGTTCTTCTTTTGCCATTCAGAAGGAGGCACGATCAGGTGCCAAAAGGGGCTTAGTTCTTTCAACTCAGGTCTTTGAGATGGAGGGTAGAAAATTGTGATGCCAATCTTGGTCCCTCAGGAAGAGTCAAATCAAAGCAACGACAAACTGAAAATTATTTGGTCCCCACAGCAGACATCTTCCACACCATGCTGTCTACTCCAAGTCATTTGGAAGTCCCTCTATGAAAACTACTACCATAATGACAAAAGACAACTCAGCATACTAAGCCCAGAAGTACAGCACAGGGAACCCAAGCTGCCTGTGCTCATCAGGTTGTAGTGACACATTTTCCTTACGCATGTGTAAAGCACATGCCTGACTTGGACACTGGATCAAGTCTGCAACACTTAGGAAACACTTGTGTTGATCCTGACAAAGTGGATGTGATATCATCATGCAGTGAATACAGCCTCCCACAGCAGCATCTCTTTTTCAGGCATATCTCATCCTGGAACCTTACACCGGAAAAGTTGTATATGACACTATACCATTTTAGAAAGCCAGCTGCTCCACTCTATAACCACAACTGGCAGTTCTGGACAGTATCTCTCTGTAGCATCACAAAACACAACATCAACTTACATCCCCCCATTATCCCAATTTATAAACCAATGCTAAAGTAAGAAACTGAACAGCACCACAGTTCTTGAATTCCTGTTCTAACAGCACTCCTTACAATTAAAAGCTTTTTCTTCCTCTAGTGAGAAACTGCAAAGCTATGAGTTTAACTGTGTATTAAGGGACTGTCTAGCACCCTCACTTGTGTGATGCATGGAAACAGTTTCCACTCATGGTAATTAAGCTGTCAAACCCACTATTTGCCAACTGACTCCAAACGCCACAGTTCTCATTAATGGTAGCTCTGGTTCTCATTTCAGTTATTCCTGTGTGGTTGGATTAGGCTTTTCAAGGTCTTTCCTTTCCAGAACTGTAATTATTGGCCAATTCAAGTTTTAAAAGTAGGGGGGAAAAAACCCCAACCAAAATCCAAGCAAGCTAAAGTCATCACTTACCCTCAGCTGGTCTTTGTTTGAACTTGAATGTTCTGAAAAACAAGAAACAGCATTTTACAGAGCACTGCATATTTTCAACAGCGGCACAAGGTGACCCAGTAGAAAACCATTCACTATTCACAATTCACTACTCAAAGGTATACTGCACCAGAATATCAGGTCCCTGACTCCAGCTCCTCACAGGTAGGCAAGAAGAAAACAAAAACAATTGTTGGGAGGAATGGGTTAAAAGTGGAAGACTGGTAAAGAGACTTACAAATATGCTCAAGTGACCCTGCAGCTGGGGATAGCAAAGACTCAAGAAGCAATGTAGAAAAATACATATACCATGCCTATTGCTGTTGGCCCTCTGTATGGTTTGAGAAGTAGAACATCTGTGTCTAGATAACACAGGTGCTTGCTGGACCTGGAGACACCCTAATGGGAGAGTGAATGAGGAGGCTCAAGCTCTATGTCTTGGTACAGAAAAGATTAGGCCCTCTGTATGGTCACAGCACAGTGGTAAACTATGCACATGTATGAAGCCATTGATAAACCAGTGTGAACAGCAGGCTGGTGATTCTCTAGCACTGGACCAAACTTAACAGTGCCTGAATCTCCACACAGTGCTTATACCATCTCCACTCGTGTAACCAGGTATTGCCTCAGGTAACTTGTGGTTAGTGAGGTAACAGAAATAAATTTACTCTTTGCATTCCAGCTGTGAGTCTGTGGTTGTTCCAGCTGCCTGCCTGTGCCGACTCACACAACAGTCAATGTCATTACCACAGAAGGTAGCTTTTAATTCTGGTCACAGCCTTGGGAGGCCATTGGCAGGAGGGAAGAGGCAGAAAGACGAGGTTTCTCCCTGAGCACATCAGACTCCATTTCCGAGCACAAAGGTACATGCTCTTGCCAGTGCTGACCTGCACTGATTTCTCCCAGCATCACTGGGTACTTAAATATTATATAATAAAGTGTGAATTTACACATGAACACCCATGCACTCCTATCTAGTTGGTGCTTAACACATCAACCCAACTCATAACTCTCAAGTGCAAGTATTTCTGTTGAATGCAGAGGAAGTCGTTAAATGTCACAGCAATAGATGAGAAAGAAGCTCCTGTTTCCTCTAGAGCAGCAGGGCAGAAGAAATCTGACACCCAGGTGAAGCAGAGGCCATGCATACCAAACAGCTCAGCCTATAGTGTTAAGCTGACTAGAACACTCAAGCATGACAGAAGCTGGCACTCAAGCATTCATTCCACCACCCCAATACAAACATAACTGCCATTCACTCAGCTTCAGTTGCCCAAACCATCATAGGACTTACTGCTACTTTGAGGAGTCTTTGCTGTCTTCTCAGGGCCCTTGGAGTGATCAGATGCCACACTCTGCTCTGGTGTGTGGGCTAACTCAGAGGCTGCAGGAAACAGGGGAAAGGGAAGAAGTTTCACATGTCAGGTACAAAACTTCCAGATCTGGGTAGTCAGACATGGAGCCATATACCTGAAATGCTCTCTAAGTATTAATCCCTTAGCTATTGCAGGAAGTGCACCAGATATTTCCATTTTTTTTGTAACCCTAATGGTCACTGTAATCCTCAGCAAAGGTTTTCAAAGACTGAACTTGTCAGTTAATTAATTTTACAACTATGGCTGAGGAAATGGCAGAGCATATTTTGCTGCCTGGGAGACCATGTCGTCAAATCAGAGACATGTTTGGTCATGCTCACTTAGCCCTTTAAAACTGCTCAGTTCGACATAGTAAAGCATCAGGTACAGCAAACACATCAGTTGCCCAGGAGGAAGTATTTACCTCTTTGTACTGCTTAACAGTACAAGCTGAAGTCGAATGACTGATCTGAATATGAAAGGTCCAGAAAACCTGCCAACAGTCCCTAGCATTGCAGGACCAACAGCCTATTCTGTGGAACAACACTGTGACTAACAGCCCAGCATTGCGACTTCCATTTTCAAACTGAGTTGGCTTCAGGAGAGAGCAACAGTGAAACCTACTCTGCTGCAGAAGGTGTAACATAAGAAACACACAACTTCCCAAGACACAGCAGAAGCTAGGAGGCACCAAAACCTGTTTCTGTATAATGATACAGCAGGACGATCCCTCTCCCTCGGATCATTCTTTGTAGGATGTACCAGTAGCTATGACAGCTAAACGCTAACGAAGTTCAGACGGTGCTGGATGTATAAAGGCTCTTCAAGTGAGAAGAAACAGTGACAACAGGCCTCAAGCATCTTATTTGAACCAAGAGTCCACCCTCTCCAGAACTGCCACTTTCTGCAGGACTGTGGACCCAGCAAGCACACTGAGACACTTTGAGTAGAAATTCTGATACACCAAGCTAATACAGCCTTTTTTTGATTCTCTTCTACATAGTGAGGATATTCTCATATCGTTACACAAATAAAAACCCTACCATACTTTGGCACTTACACGCAGACCTTTTCCCAGCATTAAGAAACTTGTACATTTTCTTACATGTTTATCATCTCTATTTCTTACCCCCATCATGTCCTTGCTTTGTCCTAGCCCTGTGCTTTTGTTTCTGATGAAGACTGATTCAAAGACCAATAAAAGGTACTGAAATACTGCAATTATATCTTCTGAATAAAAAGAAGACAAATCACTTAAGCAAGAACACTCAAAAAAAAGACCATAGACAGAGCAAGAATGAAAGAAAAAAGACCAAAACATACCCAGCTCTGCCATTTTACTGGAGCGTTTGGGAGTCTGAAATGAGTAAACTTCACCACCACTTACACTTGTGCCATTTCCCATTGGATCTGTGAAAAGAAACATTACTTGCAGCTATTTTAAAAGCACTGACATATTCCCAACCCAAGAAATACGGGATGCAACAGTTTACTATTTGGCTCTCTTTATACTGGAGGTGTTATAAAATAAATATCATAATAAAATCCTAGAATCATAATCCTCTCCTCTGCCTGTTATCACAACCACAGCCAGAGTTGGTTCAGCCCTCAAAAGCAATTTCACCAGCATTGTACAACCCTGACACTGCAAGAATCTCCTGAAGTCACAGATGTTTTCTCCTGCTAATACCTTGGGCACATATTCCAAGAGTAGCAACATAGTTCTTCTCTTCTAGGATCTCCTGAGCTTCATCATCTGAAATATTCTCAAGCTTCTTCACAAATCTCTTCAAATTGATACTCGGCTGAGGCTTGTCCTTCCGTACTTTGATACCTAGGATTGCAATAAAAGCTTTAACCTCCTGCTATTTCATTTCTACTGCACTAGTATGCAGCCACCCAACTCAGAGACCAAGTTCCTGTTATACCAAATACAACGCTGAGATGCCCCGCTAAAAGAAGACCTGGTCAGCAGCTGATCCTACAACCATTAGTCCCTCCTTCTCCACAATTGCTGGCCCCTGCAGTCCAAAAGGACAAGACACCCATTTCAGCACATACCAACTTCCACAGTTTGGTGTGACAGTGACTCACACATTACAGCACTGCATGCAAAGGGGACGGTACTTTCATGGTGAAGGGGAGCAAGCGGAAAATACCTTGCCTGTAGGCTGCCAGAATACTCGTGGGAGAATTTAGGCTGAGACGCCTCTGGAGACCGTGTGACTGACTTTCTGCTCAAAGCAGAACCAGCAGTGTCTGATCCGGATGCTCCGTGCCTTGTACTGGCAAGTTTGAAGCATCTCCACAGAGGTTCCAAACCTTAAAAGTAGTCAAAACTGCAGCAAAACTCTCCTACAGCACTCACCACGTGAAGCCTCGCTGCGCCCCGCCCACAGCTCGTCCTGTGCCGGGACAGGGACCGACCGCGGAGGGGGCGCCCGCGGGAGAACGACCCCGGAGGCCTCGTCCAGCTGCGGCCCGACCCGGGTACTGCAGAGCCCCTTTCCCGGGGGCCGTGGCGGCTACTGAGACCCCCGTCCCAGCGCCCTGGGGGCGGCGGGCGGTGGCGGGCGCTGCCCGGGGCCGGCTGTACCTGTGTCGTCGGCGATGTGCTTCAGGACCTCCTCGTCGGGCACGAACTTCAGCTGCAGGACGCGGCGGCGGCCGCCACCCGACCCCTCAATGCGGCTCATGGCGGCCCTGCCTCACCTCACCCCTCACGGCGCCGCTCCGGCGGGACCGGGACAGGGACCAAGACTGGGGTCCCGGCCGCTCTCCGCGCCGCCGGCAGCGGCTGCAGGAGGCGGAACCGCGCTCACATGGAGCAAACGCTCGGCCCGACCCGCCCCGAGGCACCGACGGCGGCGGCTCTGCCGTGAGGGACCCGTTCCACGGCCAACCCGCGCCCCGCTCTCGGCGCCGGGGCGGGACTTCCGCCGCCAGGGAGGCGGGGCCACCGGGCGCATGCTCGGAGTGCTGTGGCGAGGGACAGGCGCGGGGAGCCCCGCACGGGAACCGTCCGGCTGCGGGCACAGCACTCGCCGCGGGCTCGGGCAGAGCTCCCTTCCCAGCTCCGCGTCCCCCGGCACAGCTCCTCGCATGGCCCGTCCCACCCCCACTATCGAAAACCACATTTTTAAAAAACAGCAATTCACAGTGTAATCATTTCTGTTCAGAAACAGCACAATATTTATTTAACATCTTTATATATTTTTATATATATATAATTTTTTTCTGCATTGCAGAGTGTGTCGAGTTTTATACATCTCTATTTACAATGATTTTAAAATAATTATATTTCTTCTCTGGCAGGTATTTACAAAGTCAATAGTAACTACGTTTCACATTTCAACGAGT
Source organism: Pachyramphus minor (assembly GCA_013397135.1). NCBI lineage: Eukaryota > Metazoa > Chordata > Aves > Passeriformes > Tyrannidae > Pachyramphus > Pachyramphus minor. The sequence goes on along the minus strand of VYXB01000679.1, from coordinate 159,535 downwards.
CAACAGCATGAACCAGCTCAGTAAGACAGTTAAGATAATGGCTTACATGCACCAATAACATGATCTTCAATACGTGCCTTCTTCAGGACTAAGAATGAAGATTTTCCTTGGTCCCAGGTTAAAGGACATACAGCAGAGGTCACGGTTATTAAAAACCTGATTGATTTAGTCCTTCACCAGTACCGAATCTTGAATGTCTGGGGTTCATACCAGCACGCGGGGCTATCCTGGTGAAGAGGGGCTCACACCACCAATCCATGTCCTTTGCCTTGCCTGTCTGTCCACAAGAAGTGGGCTACGTGCTGCTTATGCTCCTTCTATGAGATTACAGAACGCTAAAGTAGTAGAAACCCTAGTTCAGAGAAATAAACCTGGTATGACAGAAAAAAGTATGAAAATAATCTTTTAACCCTTGCAGAATGTTTCTTTTTGCTAGTAAAACTGACAGCAATTTCTGTATTCTTACAAGGGCAAAAACGGATCAAAAGATTCACTGTCAAGTATAGGAATTACAAATTTAAAAAATGCAGCATGGGGTACCTCAATTAAGTTGTTGGGATTTTTAATAGCAAATAAAAGCTACCATAGTAAATCTAAACTGTATTAAGAGTAACTGATTTAATTATTAAAAATCTTTATTAGCTTTTTCCTGGAATCTTTGATATGAAAAAAATGTTAAATGACTCAGTTTTAATTATATGGTATTTGTCCATAAATAACCAGCTAGTAATATCCATCCCTAAAGTATGCACTATCTGCAAGAAAACAGTAACAAAGTAATCATTGTTATTATTGTTATTAATGTAATCAAACTGTCTTTTTTCAAAGTAATCATTGAACACTGACACACTGACACACAGACACACCCCAGTACTAGGAATCTATTAATACTTTGACATGTTGGTTTATCCTGAGTGATTGTTAACTCACATCTACTGTATACTTGAAGCCACAAAGCTTTTACTACTTGCATTTTTCATGAACTAATAACATGAAAGTCTATCACAACAACAATAACTGCCTGAACAGAAAGAACAGTGTCAATAGCCAGTATTTGCCACTCCCAAGTACTTGTTTCAGAACAAAAGGTAAAAGGTTGCTTCACACACACTGTTTTTTTCTATTTGTGATCAGTTCTGGGGAAGATGAGGACTCAAACACATAGGATTCACTACTGATTTGTAAGGAAGTTTCCATGACAAAGCACCATAGAGACACTTTACCAGGAGATACTCATAAACAGAAATCTTCCCTGACCACTTTACCCGCTAAAATCAAAACTTGTGTGAATTCTAAACCACATTTTAACACGCAATTAATCATCCTGTCAAGAGTCAAAATTTAAATTGCTTTAAAAAGTTGTATCAGAATGTAAAGACAGTTTTCTCTGAAACTGCTTACATCTTACCAACTGTAAAACACTAGGAGCTCACAACTTAAGTGATTGGTCAATAAAACCTGTTCTCATCACTTTGCTCATCATGCACAGGGCAACATTTTACTGTACAAAGTTTTAATATACACCTGTTCCCATCAATAGCTCCTTGCAGGAATAGCTTACTAGTCCTTTATGATAGAAGGGATAATTTATGGACCCATTTTAAATTCATTTGGTTCCTCATATACTACCTTTGGTAAAATTACAGTAAAAAAAAAAATCAGGGAGAGGTGTAGCCAAGAGAAAAATAAATAAAAGAATCAAAACAATTTTTTTCTCCATTAAATCTTGAATACAGATGAATAACATGGGACAGATTTTTACTAAATCCTTTTCTTGCAGTTGTAAGGTACTCAGACTTATTCAGCTTGCTTCTAAACTTTTAACGTCACAGGCCTTGACACCTGACAAACTTACTAGGCAAGTTTATCTGAAATGGCTGTTACATTTTAAAAAATCTTGTTCTAAGATTTATTTTAAATAAAATTTCATATTGACTATGTGGAAAACTTCATACGTATCAGTCTTGTAAAATCCACTTACTGCTGTTTTCAGGAACAAGCCACGTTGCTCACAGCTCACCACCATCTTCCATCACTGTGGAAGGAGTAAGTATTTTGGCTCTTCAGTTGGTAAACACATGCGAATTTTGACAGACTGATACATTTACTCGCTAACACAGCACCCATGTCATGATCTGTTACTCTGAATCACCTACAGAAAACCTTTCCACAGCAAAGTTTATCCAAGTGCCATGGGGGAAAAACCCTAAAGATAATCAAGAGAGATTAAGGTCCATATGTTAGAAACAAATAGCATTTAAAATATGGAAAAGAATATAAAATATTGAAAAAATTTATATAAATCAAGAATGTAATGCAAGTACAGAGGATCTGGCTTCTTTGCTTACCACGCTTGAAAAGCAGTAGTACTTTGCAATTTTAGCCCTGTAATTATCCTAAACAAGAAACTGAAATAAAAGGGCCGTGTGTACTCTTCTGATGGATGTTATAAGTGGTTGTCATAAATGAGACCTAGCTAGTGGCTTTAATGCTGTGTTAAACATGCCAAGGTAGCAACGTATTTGGCAATGAGAGTTTCAGAATTTAAGGATGAGATTATTAGATCTACTACTATCAGAAGTATTGTTTTTGTGTGTAGTACAATACATTTAATTCAAACATATTGCATTATATCTTCCATACCTCCTCCAGGATTATGAGCACAGTACCTACACTGTACAGCTTGTTTTTATGATTTTCTTTAAGAAGTTATTATTGATTCTCTCTTAGTCTTCAAATTAATTTAAATTTGTAAGCCAAGATAAACAAAAATTTCTGGTTTGTGACTGAAGTTAAAATGCTGAATACTTAAAAGATAGCCATTGGTCCATGATAAAATAGGACAAGTTCAAACTCTTAGGTTAAAATACAGTCATAGCATAGAATTGTCTATTCCAAAATTAATTTTTCAAAATATAATTCTCTGAACATGTTGTACATTAAATATTGAGGAAAATTTCCCTGGAGCTAAAATTTTCCCAGAACACTAATAATCTTCATTAAAGAAGTAAAACAAACCACATAGTATCTGAAGACAAAAAGCAGTTAGAGTTGGGGTCACCCTACTACAGAGTAGCTTTACCACCACTAAGATGCAGGTTTCCCCCTTAATCTTGAAAAATATGTTCCTATTTACATACAGTATACACAGTTGAGGCAATTGATTGTCAACACGTGACAAATGTATGTACCTACTCACACACAAGTAAACCTCACATGGTGAGAAAAAACCCTGTCCCAGTAAACTCCAGTATTCATAAATAGTGCAAATAAATACTTGGTCAGAAAACATTTTTTTCTCACTATTTTGATGACTGTAGATATGTTAAAGCTAGCAGGAGTACGCTGGAAATGCTGTATTTAAGACCAACACAAATAGTTGAATTGTGAACTACAACTACTAGATCTAATGCTTACTGGATGCAACATGATGTTCAGCATTACAGATTGAAGTATGCTGTTAAAAAACTTTTCCAAATTCACATCAGAAAGGGTGTTCAAAGAAATCTGCATTTAAAACAGACAGTGATATGGAAGTTTCCAATTGAAAACTAAAGAGATAATACAGCAATTTAAACTGTCATCTTGAAACATTGATTTTAATAGGTATTTTTACTTCATCACTTTGCTGTCTGCAGGGTGAAAGAATGGTTCATCTTTCAAAAAAACACTGCTCACAATCAACCCCTGAAAAGGATAATCAAGCTGGAGTTCACACTACCAATATTCTGTGTTTCCTTAAAATTACAAAACCCAACAAAAATGAGTTGCAAAATGGCAGCATATGGTGATGTATATCAAAGAATATTTACTTTTTTCCTACTTAAGTGTATATATACATCAGAATATAATATCCACACTTCCTCACCTAAGAATTATATGTATGCGCATGCACGCACACAAACGGGGAAAAAATTAAAAGATCAGTGTTCTGCTTCTTATCCTTTTATAATGCTGCAGTTGCACTGAAATACTGCAGAATTCTAAACCTAGTGCCTCATGTCAAGTACCAAATGTTCTTTTAGAAGACACAGCAGAGTGAATTTAGGATGAAGAGGTTTGGTTTAAGTCTAAACATTTGCCATGGGTGTCAGAAAATTTAAGTCTGCTTTGTACGTTGTTTAGTATTTAGCATATGTAATCAGAAAGCCAGCAGATTATTCCCTCCACCTATAGCCCAGACACTTCTAATTTTATTTCTGCCACAGTTCTTTGAAGTGTACTGAACTTAAGTGTATGAATTTTTTCTACAATCTTGACATACCCTAGCGTAGTTTGAGACACATTTAGAAGCATTAATGATAAATGTGATACACACCACTGCAAAGCCAGTTACTACAACTGGTTTGTAGATATTAGTGATGACTCAATTTGTAAGATAAATATTAAACAGTACTTGGCAGAAAAACAACAAAACAAGCTCCAACAACTGCACTAAAAGGGTAATTTTGAGAAGTTATATATGTACCAGATCAGCACATAGCAAAAATTAATTTTTTTCCAGGGATAAACTTGAACTCATTTTAAAAAGACTGATATGGAATAGGTATATATACACAACAACAAACCAAAATACAATTAACAAAACAGTAACAAAAGGCACATCAAAATGAGAACTGTAAAAATATCTTGAAAGATAGTCTGACTTAAGTTTTAGCCAATTCAAACTAACTTCCCAATCTGAAGTCACTAAAGCTGTCTCACTTTCCTGAAATAGTTTTATAGTGTGGGACCTCACACAAAAGAATATTTTTTTAAAAAAAAGATTGTAAAATTTGATCTGATGCCAATTTAAGTGTCCTAAAACTTCTGGAGGAATGCTTACAGTGCAAACAGTAGACAGCACAGAACCTTCCTAATGAATAACTCTACTTTTTAAAATACTAAAATTAAGTAACTCTTGGAAAACTAGCCGATGCTCTTGACCTTTTCTTTCCAATAGATTTAAGCAAATTTCCTTTTTGGTGGTCTCCACAAAGTATAAACTTTGTACTTTCAGCCACAACTTACGAACTGTCCCCACTAGCAAAACTTCATTTTATAAAGAAGAATTTAACCATATACAGCTTTTGACATTTTTACAGAAACATAAGCCTTGCAGCTTAAGCGCACTCTGCCTTAGTTCCATCTGTGTGTGACTAGTGTCCTTAAAGATTAAACTTACATTTAAAAACTGTAAGGTTTTCTTTCTTTCTGATGAGTCTATTTACTCTAATTGAATTTCTGTATCAGAAGTCCAGATGTCATTTAATTCATTTTATGAACGTATGATATGAAGAGTAAGCTACCAAAGGGACTTGTCAAACTATTAAAAAAAAAAATCTTCAAATATTTAAGTGAAAACGGAAATTTGAAAAAAAGTTCCATCTGAAATAAAGATTCAAAAGAAAAAAAACCAAACCCCCCAAAAACCCCCAAACAAACAAACAAAACCCAACCCCCAAAAACCTGCAAACCCCAAACATTCAAAGACAGCCTGCTGTTTTTAACTGCTTACGTTTATCCTTCACAGTGACAGTGAAACCAAAGTGCCTGCATAAAAAACATAACTTTCCTGCAGGTTTACAATTTGTAAACTTCCAGGATATCATACATGACTCAAGCATAGAGAATGAGCTTTCTCCTTTTCTCTCTATCAATCCAAAGAGAGATACAGGGAGTTAGAGAAAGAATGACAAACATTCTCCCATGTAACCAGAAATGTGCTTCTAAGCAGTGCTCTCTAACATAAGTACCAGCCAGTGCCCATTTACCAGTCATATACATTCAAGGCTTGGCTCAATGGCACAAGTTCTGAATTTTCTAGAGTAGGGCCAATCCACTAAAATAAGAGTTAAAAAACCTCAACAGATTATATATACCAAGGCAATGAAGTGGGATCCTTCCAGGGAGAAAAGGACTATGGGTACCCCTCTGCAAAAACAGCATTGCTAGAAAATCATTTCACATTGAAGCTTCAGTGTTTCTAGCAAACTATTGTCTCTATCCCTGAGACAGCACCTTGAGAGTATGGTCTGTCTGGACTGCAGGACTCCTCAAATGACACCATGATTGAAGTCAGGGACATTGAGAAAGCAGCTGAAAGGGGTGGGGGTGTCCCAACAGCCATGATATCAAAGAAAGCAGCCTGAGAAATGCTCTTTACCCGAATACACCTTTCAATTCAGTGATCAGCACCTCACAACAAAAACAATAAAAATGGAGCAGAGCTAGCCATTATTTCCTGGGAAAGTAGTGTTTCCCTCCCACTTACAAACCACATTGCTTTGAACAGCATGGTGTTGTGTAGATTTTAGTCTAAATGCAGAATGACCCTGTGTCCTGGAGGGGAAGACATGTAACATTACAAATGGCTACAACGCCATTAGAAGTGCATTGTAACCTACATTATCAACTTACAATCCTCTCTCCGAGGGAAACAGCTTGTTAATATGCACGTCTCAGTTGCTGAACATCAAAAGCTTCTGGGATGAGAGACTGGGGGCAGTCAGAAAAAACTACCCTCATTTTGATGAAAAAAGTGCTGTAGGCAGCCAGGAGCAGCAATGACAATCCCCTCCCCAGAATTGATTGCACAGACTCAGAGAGGTCCAAAGTCACACTAGAATCTCTGAGGCACTCCTGGTTCTGAGAAAGAAAAGTCATGATCCAGTAGTCTTTGCAGTACTGTAGACCGAGAAAACAAACCCGTTTCTATTTCTTAACAAAGCCAAAGCATCATCTCATAGGGATCACATTCACCATTTCCGACAGTGTCTCCAGTCTCACAGTGTTGAAATGGGACTGATCAGCCTACGATGGATTGCACATCACCCAAGGAGAAAGGAAGGCATGGAAAAAGGCATACAGTACATTATATACTGCTTCACAACCATGTTTACAAGGGGGAAGGAGGATGAAAGTGAGGGAAGAATTATTGCTGTTTCAGTAATACAGTATGATAGCTAAACCAAATCAAACAAGATCACAACAGTCAGTATTTTCACACTGTGGGATGATGGTTCATGTTTTGCCTAAGGATGAACTTGCAGGGGATTAAGGGGAAAGAGGGAGTACCAAGGAAGGGAGTCAAAGTTACACCTGGGATATCAGCTGCATATTGAAACTTGGAGATCGAGACTGCTTGGTTAGGGGAGCTCCTGGGGGAAGGAGATCTTTACCTTCCCCAGCTTGGCCTAGTCGGTCCTCCTGTAGGCTGATAGTTGAAAACCGATTGGTGTTGCCAGCTGCTAGATTGGAAAAACCCTCTGTACCAGCTCCAACACTGGAGCCTGCTTGACTGCCATTCACATAGTCAAATGATTTACTGGAGGAAGCACTGGCAGTCCTGATCAGGCTCAAACTGTTGGCTTTTGGCACCACTTGCCCAGCAGGCAGGCTGAGGTGTTTCTTAGTAGGTGTCATCTCGACTGTGTCTCCAGCCAGGTCAGTGGATTGGTGTGTGTACTGCTTTCGAGCTACTGAATCTCGGGGGCTCTCATTGGATTTTGCTGCAGAAGAGGTTTCTTTATCCTTAGAAGAACGCCCACTTGCTGTTTTCCTTAAGCTGCCCTTCTGCGATACAGAGGATACAGGTTTGGTCCCAGCGGGCTGGCTGCTGAGGGAAGCTCCTGATGAAAATCCTTCATCAGCATCATTAAGGTTCACAGACTCCTCTCTTCCATTTACACCTTCAGTATCTATTAGGAAAAAAAGAAGGAACCAAAAAAACCCCAAACCAATCAGAACACACAGTATGCATTTAAGTTACATGAAGACAAAGGTATGCACAGAATGTCGAAACAAACCTCATTTGCTAATCCACCTGAATTCCACCTCCTTACATTTTTTTTTGATTCTCAGCCAATATTTTTCCTGCCGTGTTTAGCAGAATAATAGAGTCTAACAATAAATGCTCCCTGAGCTTGATCTGCCTTTCATCTCCATCACTTCTATTAGTCAGAATATCGGTCCCAAACTTTGCCTATAAAACAAGTAGAATTAGGCCCCATTTGGTTGATTTGTTTTAGTTCTGTCTGCACATACTGCTACCCATTCTCCTCCTACATGTGGTTAAAAAAAGGAGACAAAACAAAGCTACCACCCTTTCAGATTTTTATCCTATTTTGAGGCATGTTCAGGATCTCTTTCAGGCAGAGTAAGTTCTGGTGAATGCTCAGTAAGCTTCAGAATTAGGCTACTTCCTAGGCCAGCAATGTTCACAATGTTCCCACAGAGGTAGAAGGCTTCTGTTGTATGTAGCTGGCACTTCAAACAACGTGACTACACTTTCTATTGCAGCTTAACCCAATTCCTAGTTCTCTCTCCTCCAAAACTCAATCCTCCCTGCATTTCCAGCAATCCCATCTGGGTGCTTCCACCATACTACTTTTTTCTCAGCATCTAGATTTTTCAGATTAAAACAACCAAAACCAAACAACCCTTGTATTGAGAGAAATTTATCTCTGAAACACTTCCTGTTGTAAAACAGGCACTATGCTTTTGACTGGAGTATCAAAGAGAAAAAAACCCCTGACAATCTTATTTCTTAAATCCTTGTTTTCAGGCCTATTATATGATTAGGGCTGCACACACTTCTTTTCAATAAATCTTATTCAAGTACTTTTTCTAAGCTCCAAGTACTCAAAGGAAGTTGTTGTTTCAGTAGAAAACTAAGCAGCATTCAAATTTCAAAACTGAAAACGGAGCTAGAGTTTTTCTTCCATATATCTCATTTCAATGAGAAACAGGCATAAATTTTAACTGTGTTAGCAAAAAAAAGAGGCTTTCAGGTTATAAGAATTTTGTTTTTCTTTATAAAAGCTGTAGAGCCTGATTATTCGCAAGAGATCTGCAAAACCTATGGATCCATCCCAGCTAAAGCCACTGTACTGCCCCTACAGTTATACTGTCCAACCTAGCTTGCTGCCAAGCAAACACGTTTAAATCTTTTTTGTGGAATAGGAAAAATGTGGTGGCAAGTATTTAGGAGATTCTAACATTTGAGAGGAAGCTCATCCTATCATGTTGACTGTTAGATAAGGAACATTTTAGGTTACAGCAAGCAGAACAGACAGAGAGCTCTCAGTGTTGTTGCCACCTCAGTGTAGCAGGAATATAGCCTGATCCAATTTCACATTTCTGAAGTGTAATGCAAAACTTTACAGGGAGGTTTCATTACTCTGCTTTAAATTTACTACTTCTTTTCAGGAAAACCTTGCCTTGGAATTACCATTACTGTGTATCAGCTTACAAAAGATGTTTAGGCATCTCCAAATCAGACAGCTCTCGGAACAATGCAGTGAGAGATAATTCTGTAGTTTTGTGTAGTTCTATTTGACTCATTAGCCTCCCAGAAGCAGAAAGCTAATATAGTTCATGTTACTGCAGTCTTCTTTCCTTGTTAAAGCCTTTAGCCTTAGAAAAATAAGCTTCTTAGGTTTCAAGAGCTACTATTAAAGTCTAGGGTGTATTACTTGCTTCAACTTCTGTATCCATATTTAAAATACATATAATTTCCCCCTCTCCTGCCCATCCTGTCTGGTTGAACTAGCCTTCATATTCTTCTTGAGACATACGTGTATTTTCTTACAGTAAACACTGATATATTTAATTCACAATCCACAACATCTCCATTCCCCCCTCCAACCTTCCCACACATAATCAAAGATGCTAATAAAAATAAGACATCACTGGAACATACCAAAAGCCAGACCACTTTTTCAGTTAACCAACATTTACATTTCCTTATATCATCATGCAAAGCTGGATGAAAGTGTGTTTGGTTACAAGCAGCAAGAGTAGCAGCTGAATTCCCCTCTCGAGCCCTTCTTATTCATAAGAAAGATGTGTAACTTGCAAGAAGGTATCTCCAGATAACACAGCTAAGGTTTTTATTATTATAAGAACATTAGTAGTTTTCAAAGTTTATGTTAAAGCATTGCTGAGTAATGGAAGGTTCCTATTCACGGACAGTGAAGCAGAATAGTCACACTGAAAAAGTGGCATTTTATCCACAGAATTTAAAGACAAGACTGAGAGGGGTTGTTGCAAGCTTTTGGATGCTGCAACCGTACAGGCACCCAGGCTGCTCAGCAGTGCTAAAAACCGAAGAAGATAGAGAAGACAACATGCAAGAGAATTTCTGTCTAGTCAGATCCACATGCCTTCAAAAGTTCTCAATGAGATTAAAGTAAACACAGCAAACACATTCTTTCCCTAATACATGTTATTTTTCCTCTAAAAACTGCCTTCAGAAACAATAAAAAAATGTTTTGAGCCCTTACATACTCTGTGAGGAAAAACAGGATGATGTAATGAAGTTTTCCTTCTTTTTTTTTTGTTCCAACGAACCAATAAGAAAATTTTAAAAAGAAACAAAAATTAAAGATCTATTCCCTTCCAAGTACTCTTCTACTGTAAGGCCAAAAGAGAAAGAGACAGTGCAACCCAACAGAAATCATATCAATTGCACCACAGTGTGTACTTTGGACTCTTGCTGTTCCTTATCAGAATAAATCTGTCCTCAAATAATTAGCTATTTATGCAGATTCACAATTAATGCTGTAACTATAGACATGATGTTCTCCACTGACCCAAAATAGTGCACGTAACCACAGCTGCAACCACCCGCAAGCAGAATACCTTGTATGGCATTACTGAGTCATTCTTGAAATCTTCTCTTTTTCTACTTATTGGGTCAAAACACTGATCTGAAGAAGGGGTTTTATACACCTTTTTAAAATTACTTTTAGTCTGTTTATCTTTCCTATACCTGGAGGTTGAAAACGAGAAGTGATCAGTCTTTCATTTTATTTTTTGACATCAAAACGATATTAAGGAGAGGGAATTTTCTAGCTGAAATTTTCTGTGAAATCAGCATCACTAAAATATCAGACTCCTATATATGCATACATAATTATATACTGATAAATAAAGCAAAACTCCATTCCTTGGCCTTCTCCCAGATGCTGTCAACTGGAGAATTCAGTTTGCTCAAGCATGTAATTGCTATACATTGCTCATACATTGCTAATGTTACAGAAGTAAATGCTATTCAATCCATTTCTACTGAAGTAAAGCATGTGGAATGATGCCTTATCCAATATGCCAAGTTATAAAAATGTCTTAAAACAAGTTAAGACTAAAATGCAGTATCTTTATCAACTTCTTTCCCACTTCCTGTCTCTTACAGAAAGTTCTCTGCAGCTCAGGACTTCTCTATATCCTTCAGGTCATGCACATGCAAAGATTAGTAAAATGGAGTAAGACCAACTGAAAAATGAATTTAAGAGAAGACAGGATCATTTACTGAGCATGCTCAAATTCACAATGCACCAAGCAGATTATAAACTGCACTAGATATGTTTATGCCACTATCTTCTACAGAAGCATGAGGTCTTAATTATTGATAGTAACTCTGATTAAGGGTAAGGATTCTGTGATAACACTACATTAAATCTCCAGATTATCCAGATTATTGTTTCCTGAAGAACAAATCTGAAACCTATGTAGCTCATATCTGAATGTGTAAATAAATCTCATTTATGATCACCTAAAGTCCTTATGGAGGCTGGAAACACCAAAGGAATGTTCAGATAGAGAAGACGACTTCAGATAGAACACCTGAAAACATATTTAGCTAAATCTATAAGAAACGAATTTCATCTCTGAGAAGAAATTATTCAAGTTCAGCACTCAAAAACACCTTTTATGGAGTAAATTATCTTTACTCAAAAATTAATAGATGAACTTCAGCAAAATAAATCTCTACCACCTACTCTATCTGCTATTCTTGCTGCAAAGCAGATATATGAATCCCTGCAGCATTTTTGTGGACAGCACGACTCAGAAAGAAAGCAGTAATTGTTTCCAAAGTTTTTAGAAACACGTCAACCTGTTTTCTTCTTGAAAACACAAGTGCTTTTTTGCTACTTGTCTTCAGAGACCAGCTCTAAATGAGTTGTACATGTATGAGTTTTCAGTTAAAGGATGACTGACAAATAAAACATCAGCAGTTGTATATTCATCATAGATAGGCTTGACTTTTTCCATTGTTGAAAATTTAAAAACTGCAGGCTAACAAGACACCATTGCACCTAAGTTGTAGCCAAATCCATTTATACTCTACACAGTCTACTTTTCAGGACTTGAATCATGCTCATCTGGTGCATTTTTTTCCTTCTTAATATTAGATCAAACATGCTCAGTAATAGAAGGTTTCCAAGCAATCCCAAAGCTCTTGGCTATTACCCCTCTCTTCTTTTTTTTTTTTTTTTGCCATGCCAAGCAGTCTTTCACCACACAGATGCAAGCCCCAGGCCAGCCCACGTGATAACAAAAGGTAGTACCTGACCTGGTGTTAGGTATATAGGGGATGCGTGTATTGCAAAGAGAAGCTAATACACCCTGGGATAGCGGAAACACACACTAGAATGGAAAGAAGTTCTGCTTGGGGATAGGGAGCCAGGATCCTCCTCCAGCAACTGCCTCACTGACTTCTGCCTCCTCATCTCTGTCCTACCCTCTGTGGTGGCTGCTGCCAAGGTGGGCTCCGGGAAGCCATGCTCAGGGGTCCTGCGCATCAGCACCTCCCCCTCTTGCTCACGTTTGATCCCTAGGTCTGTGGAGCCGTGTTGGATCGGTGAGCCAGGAATGCTTGAGTCAGCCTCGTTTGAGAAGTCAAAGCCATCTGGGATTCAACATATAACATTTTAGTGCTTTTCTGTTTCTTTCTTGGCATTCCAACCCAGGCAGGGAAAATAGAAGATTTATGCGGACATGGAACAAACACAAAATACTACCCATGATTAGTTAAACGCTGTGAGAACATTCACAGAAAGGGACAGGTGGGCTGTACTGTAGACCAAAAATGAATATAATAGCAAGTACAGTGAAGACAAACATGACCCAGAGTCCTGGAAACAGAAGACTTGTTGTCCTGGACATCCTGATTCAGCTGAAGACTAGAGGTCATCAAATCATTTTGCACATGACAGAGAAGAATAAAAGACAATAAGGGGGGGGGAGAAGTACCACAGGAAAATATGCAATTCCTGTTTTCAGATTCTTTTATCCTCAGTTTATTTTTAGGTTATTCTACTTTTTAGCTTCATCAATTTATGCAGCTTTTTTAAACCACTGGTTAATGCATGGAGCAACAAAGCTTTACAAGTACGACAAAGTGATTTCAAAGCAAACTTTTTGCTACACCTACACTAAGGTGTCATCACACCAGGGTAAAGATCACTACGTATTTATTTCTTTTGTTCATACACTTCCATACGATGTAAGTACTCACTGAGGAAAAATAAAGACTAATTCTAAACTATCCAAACCTATTTTATGGCCCCCAATAAACTGGGCCATATGATGGGAGTGTAGTGTTCAGTTTTTCCCTCTCCCACTGCCATCATTAGCTTTAGGCAGCTGGAATCCTAACAAGGTCTGTATATTACCATTCATTCCCTGAGCTATTTATGATAGGAGGCAGGTAAGATTTAGTGTGGATTAAACAAAGAACTCTTTACCCCTACAATTTTGTGCTGTGTTACATGGAGAAAAAAAGAAGTCTTATTAAACATTTCCCACCTTCTCCGTTTTCTGACCTATCTCGTGGTTTATCTCCAAATCATAAACAAAACAAACACCCCAAATGTTCATGTTCATGCAGTGCTCTGAAGATGTAAAATATTATACATTATTATGGAGTACCACTTTTCAAAAACAAACAAACAAAAAACTCCCCCAACTGTTCTGCAAACATTCAAACTCAGAAGCCAGATTACAGTGATGATGATGACCACAGTACACTGTAATACTTGCCCCTGTCAGAGAAAGCTCACCTTCTCTCCTCCAGCGATGACGACGGATAGAAGCTGTTGTAATAGCACTCCGAGAAATCCTCGGCACTGTTGGAGTAACTTCTACTTTCAGAACCTTCTGGCCTTCTTGCGATGCATCAGGAGCATCAAAGGGCAGCGAGTTCTTCATGGCATTTGCAACCTAAGATAAAAGTAAAATGCTGTACTATCCTTGATTGCACTAATGACAATATTTGATCTCTTGCTGGATACAGAAAGGAGAACAACCAAGAATTGTTAATTATGCCAGATCTCCTCAAGATGGATGGCGCCATCCCCAAGATTCAGTCGATAACTACATTGAAAAGTTCATCACAAACCTATTCCCAAAACCTGAGTTGAATTTTCTCAATTTTTTTGAGGTAATTTATTTTGTTCCATGTTTGCCACCTATAGTGGCAGAGATAAAAACCTATACAGGAAGGTCTCCATCAAAAAGAGACTGCAAAATGACAAGAAAAATACCATTTATGTTTTATGACAAGAGTGTCATAATACTAAGTCACAGGCCAAGCCAATGCAAACAGCCTGTGGCCTGGGGCACAGAGGGATAGGGCCAGTTTCCACCACACCCTACCCCATACTGGCCCCCCCCAAAAAACCCAAACAAAAAACCCCAACAAAATCTAACCAAGGGGATTAGACTAAAGGTATTGGCAACATTTATTTTCTTAAAAATTGCAACCTAAGCAGTGAGCATCAAATTATTAAAATACATGCATCTTTGTTAGACCTATTTTTTTATTGTAATAGCCTAGTACAAAGGCAGAAGTTTTGTTTGGCAGCTTTGAGAAGAACAAGTGACCTCTTTTGGCTTTGATGTTTTAATTGCTTCTTTACATTTCCCATAAAATGCCTTTGTGGGATTAGAGGTTTACTTTAAAAAAAGAAAAAAGCAACTTTCAGAAACGCTTCCCAGTTTACAAGTAAATTGTTCAAAAAAAGTCAACTTGTGTAGCAGCTCTTGAAAAACTCTGGGTCTCTGTGGCATGCACAGTATTCTACAATAACAAAGCTGATGCACACAAAATATTACTTAAAGCTTTAAAAACAAACAAACAAACAAAAGTGCAACTCACAAAATGGACACATTTTGATTTTTCCAAAATCTTACTGACATTATACAACTAACCAGCAATAAAAATACTGAAATGTTCATTTCAATATTTTTATTGCTGGTTAGTTGTATACTAATAAGTTGTTAGTAAGATTCCTAGGGCACTGGAATGGCAGCCATATGGCTGATCCTGATCTCCTGCTGCCATTGTGATCCTGTAACTCTATATTAAACATAATTTCCACTGCCTTCCTGCCTGACTTCTAACCAGCACGAAAGATTATTGGCACCACCATAGAAATAATCCTTATCATTCTGCTTTCCACTTGTTCAACATTGGTTTTCCCTTCGCTAACCAGTTCTCAGCCTCAACACTTGTTTGTGAACTGCTCTCATATTCACACCTAGGCCCTTTTCCATGCCATTCTTCTGAAATGGTACAAACTGCATTCACCCTATCCTTGATGACACTACAGACTTGAGAAACTTGTTTCTGCTGACTGAACCAAAACAGATCAAGTTCAACATTATACAACTGTTTGCCTTCTTATCTACTCACTGGAGTTGCTACCTCTTTGGAATAGGTACCCTTGTCAGTATACAGGGTGGGGAAAAAATTAATCTAAGAACTAGTAGCAAAAGGCTTCTGTAACAGAACCAGAAAAGTGACAGAGCATTTCTGCTTGTTGAACCTCTTAACAGCTGGCCTTTTCTAACAGCACAAATTGTACTTCTGGGGACTGAGAAAACCATAGGGAGATAAAAATCAGTGCAACAGTAAATCTTTGAAACAATCTAAACAACCAGTCTGAATGAGTCACAGTCCTTATCTGACCAAAAAAACCCTCAAAACTAGGATCTTGCAGGATGCAAAAACACTTGCTCACGATGTCTAATCCAGTATTGAAAGGCAGGAAAATAAACACACAGCACAATTTAGATTTGGTTTGCCAAGTCTGCATCAATGACAAAGGAGGATTGGTTCCAGGCCAGACATCCACTCTTGTCTACCAGAAAGGAGCTCTAACAAAAGAACATTCAACAAGAGCAGTAAGTGCATCAATAAAACACACTGGATAAAGGTGCTGTCACAATAGGGATTTGCTGATCCATGATTCTTGTGTACTGAACTAGGAAAGCCCGTGTGTCTCTGCTCTGAAGACAGGGATTTCTGCCTGAAAAGAGTGAAGAACTCTTGGTTCAGAGGAAAAGACTGACTGGCACTGGCCTACTCCTCAGGTGCAGGCTGGCAGTAGTTCTGACTCTTCGTAATTAGTTTGCCTCTGTAGAAACTCCCAGGTTTCCTGACTATGAAACCAATACTCAGTGTTTCTTAACAGAGACACTTTTGTTTTCCCAGAGAAGGTCTTTCCCCTGTGTTACTTCCTGCCCTTTCCCGTACAGTCTCTGGGTAACAGCGGCAGAAGACCACTTCTACATTACAGGTATTTCAAGCTTTCTGACGCTGCTATTCCAGTTGTCATTTTCTACTGTTGTCAGTTGGTTGGTTTGTTGTTTTGGTTTTTTTTCCTCCAGGCGATAAAAACCTATGTAAGTAAGAACAGGGATCTACTATATCGTCAAAAATATTTCTCCAAGAGACATACTCAAACACAGGGACTGTGATGTTTCTCATTGTAATGATTACCAATGGTACTCCCATAATTACACAAATACCTTCAATACAGATATCAAAAAATAATCATAATGTGGGGGTTTGCCCGAATATTAAATGGAGTTCAAAGAATTTGCTGCTATTAGGAAATCCTAGGCAGAAGCTGAACTTGAAACTTACCTGTGCAGCATCCCAGATGATATTTGATTTAATGGTAATAGTTTTAAGTTTAAAATATAGAATTTTATAATGCTGCTAAATTATACACCTCTCCTGAAAAATGAAAGGAGATGAAAGAACTCCAGTCTTTGAAAAAGTCAAATTGTTTGAATATATAGCATGAGGGCAAGGACACCCAGGCAATTATTTTGTAAAAGTGACAATTTTGTAAAGCTGTTTTTTAAAAGTTTTAGTAAAACAAGCCAGGAAGCAGGCAATGATCAGAGTACTAACAATTAAAATTCCTCAGATAGATCTGCATGCATATGCAGGAAAAAACCTGACAACTGGGAAGGGGTAAAAATTGGTGATGTCATGATGTCATCAACACCAGACAACTGGATTGAGAGGTAACAGGAGCTTTGGAAAAAAACCCAAGGAAATTCTAGAAGATTCTTATAATTAGAAGTAATCTCTAAGGACAAACTGATGAAAAATGAACAATGAATACTGAAAATTGTCATGTCATCAAGTTCCAGATCCTCCTACACATCTTAAACCATTGATAGGATGGCCCAATTCAGCAGGTTCAATATTTAATTTAAAACTTTCAATCTGATGGAGTGATGCGTCATTTCCAAAAGGAACCAACTATTACAATAATTCAATGGATATCAGGCATTTTAAATGCAGCAGTGTCAGAAAGCCTGTAGATAAATTTTACAGCCAATATTAATTTATCAAGAGAATCATTTTATGTAATTTAATTCAGAAAAGAGTGATCTCAGATTGCCACATAAATAGATTTTTGTCAATCCACTTTTCCAGTTACGTAAAAAGCAGTGAAATTTTATGACTGTTAGTTCAGAGGAGAACTAAAGGCTTCTAGCCACAATTCTGATGCAGAAACTGAAACAGCAGTCTATTTTACTTTATTCCCCTAATTTTCTCTCTTCTTTTGCTTCTCATTCCTACATGACAAAAATCTGTCAACCTTCTCATCCTTCCCAATCACATCTCCCTGCACCCAGCCCAGTTTCACCACTTTCTTCATTTATTTTCTCTCTTTTTATGATTAGAGCAGCAAGTATAGTGAAAACTGAAAAAAAAAACAAACCAACCCAAATCCAAACAATCAGAACTACTCCATTTTATTGCTGTTCCTCCAAAGAAGGTAAAGATTAAGATATTGTGTGACTTTGATCAAACAAAATCTGGTATTGACTCTGGAGATGAAGCTCCTTTTCAGTTGCAGTTCTATCCTGCTGTTGGGTTTTTTTACTGAGCTTTCAGTTAAACCACACAGCTTATTCTCAGCTGTGAGGAAGGTCTAAAGCAAAGAAAACACCTTTTTTGCAACGACTGTCCTATGACATATAACTATTCAATTAAGCTTTTTTGAACCACTCATCAGTAGCTTATGTCAAAACAACAAACATTTTGAGCCAACTGTAACACATCAGAAAATCCTAGCTTTCAGCATCAAGAAGTCATAGGAGATCCCAACACCATGGCTTAATACTCCAGCAGAAGAAGTATGGTAGGAACAGGTATGCTGAACAACCACTCACAGTTGATAGTACAGTGAATGGCCACAAAAGCTCTCCTTACTAGTCCACTTCAGAAACACATCCATACTCCTCTGAACCAAGCCCATAAATTGCAATGGATTGTTTCTTACCAGCAGAGGCTGTGAGTAGAGTTCAAGCTGTGCTCTGTAAATTATGTCCTCCAATACCTCTTGGCCAAGTTCCCACTGACCATTATATCTAAAAAGTAAAGATAAATATCTATCTTTCACATCTTATGAAGACAAACTTGTCTTTTTTGTCTGCCCAAATCCTGCTCTTAACTTGTTTGCTTACATAGAAAATTCATCAACGGTTTGTAGAAAGCTGTTCCCTGTCACATCCAAGCACGACAAAATTGATGCCATACTCAGGACAAACTTAAAAATAAAATAAAAAAAAAGGGGGTCGGTATGTGAAGGTTAATGCTACTTAGCAGAACTGAATTTCCACCAGAAATTGATTTTTGCTGCCTCTGACACTACTGACATCTTAGAGGTCTACGTTTCATCAGTTTATCTTGGCATCCGAGCTCATTATGGTTGTGAACAGAAGGTACCTGGTGGTAGTAGGAACTTGGGAAAAGATGAAACCAGAAGCCTAACTCTCTTTAGCACCTACTGCTCAGCCTTTGTCACCTAACCCAGTGCTCACAAAAATATTTTGAAATCATTGGTTCACTGAATAAGCAAGTGATGGGAAATACACTCACAGAGTTACAAACTTGCATAATGAGCTTAACTATTTTTGTCAATTATAAAACAACTGGCACTTACATTTTGGTTCACCTAAAATCAGACTTTTCTCTTTAGGGAAAAGAACCCCATCCACTTACATAGCATAATAGACACCTGTGAGCAGCTGCACCATGAAGTCAGGGTCTAATACCACTCTACCACAGGGTTCTTTCCAGCGTTTCTCGTGCTGCCGTGGAAATCCACTCACACACAGCCTAAAAAACATATTAGAAGAAAGTGTTAAACTCCACAAAGATTAAAGATGTCATTACATAACAGAGATTTTAGTTATTTTTCAGATTTATTTTTCAAAATATAAATACACAACACAGAAGATTCTTATGTTCCTTTCCTAAACACTACAGCAGTTTTGTAACAGGGCCTTGAGACGTGGCTTGCTGATAATCCAATGTTATTTTCCATGCAGCCATCAACCCCACCTGTTTTCTTCAAAACATTTTCTTCAGCCAGTTTTTAAGGAATGAGGGTGGCAAGATGTTCTCTGCTGCCAGCCACCAGGCAGAAGATTCTCCCCAAAATTCAGTAACTGAAACCAATTTTCTTTAAAGGAAACATTGCAGTGGTACAGAAGAGAAAAATGTCATCTCCCATCTAATGCATGTTGACAGCATGAAATCACCCTTTACCTAAAGTTAGATAAGACAGATACTATATTATTGAGAATTGCTCTCAGCTGCCTTCTAAAAAGTACTTCCTTGAAAACAGGGCCTGCCATCCCATATACTGCTTCCATAAAAACCAGAATAATTTATTCTATCAGTTTACTATCTGAATCTTCATCATGGAAGCAATGCATGGCCACTAATACATAGTAACTGCTGCACAGTTTCCAAAACAGAAATCCCTTGCATACAAAATGTTCTCTCTTCTCTCTACTCAAAAAACAGATCTAATTTTCAGATGCAGGAAGATTCGACGTGTTTGGCAAATTTAACACAGCTATTATTCAAGTGAAAATGATGGAAGAGTACCAAGAACTAATCCATTCCCATCAGAAAGCACCTTTTTTTTTACTGGATGAATATTTAGAAGTCTAGATGCACCCTGAAAGACTATTTCAAAGGCAAGTGTCTCACCTGGAACCCATCGTACAAAGTGATTGGTAAGAAGAAGCAGGCATATAGACAATAGCAGAATTGTAGCATAGCATAAGAAAGCTCAGCACCTCAAACCTGGAAAGAGACAAGAGCAAAACCTTGCATTGTTTAAATTCTTAATATTGCATGAAAATTTAACCCAAAAAGTCTACAATTCAGTTTCTAAAACCACCCCACAGTAAAAACTATCAGAAGTAAATACACAAATCCTTAAAACCTCTTTCATTATAGTTCATTAACTTGAAACAGGCTAGCAAAAGGTCACTATAAACACTTAAAATTGTTATTACTAAAAGCCATTAGCCTATGCAGGAACTACAAGCAAAATGGGATATGGTATAACATCTGGAAAAAGTTACAGAACTGGAAATGTCTGCAATGCATTGAAAATTATTTTATCAGTATTCTCAGAGCTGTCTTTAGACACAGGTAAAGCTGGCAGTCACTAAACATCAGGGCAATTTCTTTCACCCCTAGTTCTGTCTATCCACTTAGCTCCATTCCCTTCTTCCTGTGGAAAAAAAAAGTCACAGCCTCAGATCCAAAGCTGAATTTTCTTATACTTCAAAGAAAAACTGCATAGCCAGCCATAAACCGAAAGATATTTCTTACCTACACAGAAATGACAGAGAAGTTACTCTTCTAAATTAAATAGTAAGAAGAACATAAAAATTTGGAACAAAGGTAAAAATCCATCATACTTCAAGATTACCAAGGCTTGTTCTCTAGATTTGTTTCCAAGCTTTAATGCTGAGCAAAGACTGATTACATAATATATTTTGTCTTAATGTTTAAGGACTTGCCTCCCTAGTGAAGCACGTTGAACGCCAGAGTACATCACCTACCGGTTCTGTGCTGTGAAGGTTTCTCTTTGAGGATGAAGATCACTGTAAACTACTCTGATTAGATCATGCTGACTTAGTGCTCCTTCAGTTAAAGCCATGGATCCAATAGTAGAGGGCTAGAAGCAGGTGGTAGGAGGAGGTTTGGAAAACAAAGCATAAGTAAAAGATCCCAAAAAAACTCCTAACCAGTCAAGCCAAAAGACACACTTATCTGTAAAAATGAACATTATTCCAGAATACAGTAAATCTAAAAGCTTTATCTAATTTCATTATTGCAAACAGCATCCACACTTATAAGCAATAGAACAGGTGAGAGCAATTTTCAACTTTGATTCTTACATACCCATTTATAGTAATGTTGTCCTAATCACACAGACTTTTGCCCAGAAACAGTAGAGAAAGAAAAACACAATTCCAAGTTCTAACTGTATTAAGGAGCTAGAAGGAACGCTACTTGTATAGTAGCACATATACTAACCACAGCCGCAACTACAACACCACTAACATATGTTTAAAATGGGCACTGTCAGCAAAGATTTTTCAACATTTACATTCCTTTTCTTCTACTAATGGTATTGAATTGGATTACAGTAATTGTAAACTACTGACACTGAAAACGTACTGCAACAAGATGCATCTAAAATAGCCTGCAGCATCAAATGGATCCAGTTTTCATTCCTCTAATAGATCCAATTCTAATTTACCACAGCAGCTTTCTTACCTCATGATATATTGAGGGTTTAGATAACGAAGGGATGGTGAAAGATAAAACTTTGTTGTTTCCATCTTTGTCAGCAATTTCCTGCATTAAAAACAAGACCAAAACCCAAACGGAAGTAAGGATATAGAAGTCAGAATGACTCTCAACTCTTAGAAGATATTTCAAAAATAAGTTAGATGTCCTGATCTATTAGCATCCCAAGGACTCTGTGCATTTGCAGAATATCAGCAAATCTACATACACATTTAAGAAGTGGGAAAGACCTCTATCACAAACTGCTCTGCAGAATCAGCCTGCAACACTTTAAAAAACCAGCTCTGGCTTCTCGATCAGTGTGACTTCAAAAACAAACACACAAACAGGAACAAAAAAGCTTTTCTAGCCCACATTTACATTATAACATTTATTTATAACAGAATTGCATTGTGGAGCAAGGCTGAACTTCAAGCCCAAAAGATACTGACACACGAGGGCTGATGAGTCACTTGCTGACAATGGATAGTATTTCATAATAAATGCACCACAGAGAAAAGGTGAAATCAAGGGGACTGGCAAAGTTTCCTCAGGCATCCTATCAGTAGGAAATACACAGAGTGTTCTCTCAAAAGGCTTTCAGATTGGTCATATTTTATAGTTGCTAGGCTACTACATAAGCAAACCCAGCAGTTTTTAAAGAAAATATACTAAGAGCAATTACATAAGACTACCCCAAAAAGGAGTCTAAAATCGTGCCTGTGCACTTTGTGCAGCAAATTTTCAAACAGTAAGCTCCAGTCATTCCAGCTTATGTGAAAATTTAGCCTGAGGTAACTCCGTACTTGTAGCAGGCTTTAAGGATTACGACGGAAGAGCAGCTGACAGAATTTAGCAGAATGCAAAAGATTTATCCCTATTTCTCAATTTTCTAAGTATTGAGAAAATAACTTCACTCCCTCAAGTCTCAGTATACATGCAGAAAAATACCAACTTCATTAAAGATAAAAAGTAGTGGGAGCCACTGTCCATTTTGAGGTCTCTTCCTAAATCTGGAGAGAATGGAGAAATTACTGTCCTTAAATACGAATCACCAACGTGACTTTCAAAGGAAGTGCAGAAAAACCTTCATGGGAAAATGGGCAAAAAGATAAACATGCTACTTCAATCCAACAAACAGTACCAAAAATCAGCAAGCAGTTTCCAATGCTTTTCTCTATCAGAATAAATCTAAAATATTTAGATCTTCCATTTGTTAAAGCTGACCTACAAATGCATAACTATAATATATTTTAAGAATCACAGTTTGGCTGTTCTGTGCCTTATCATGTGTAGAAATAGAATACATAATTTAAAGGAGGGGTTTACAATGATAGTACAGGGAAGAACAATGTTTTAGTAGAGTATATTTTAAGGTGCTATAACACAGAAATTCCCATTAGAAAATGCCTATTGTTGCAGTATTGCTGAATTTATCAAACAGCCTTATAACACTACAAAAGTAAACATTTCCAGGTTAAGGTAAGGATATAAAAAACTATTTTCACATCCAACAGTCGAACTTAATAATTTATAATTACTTTTACTTATTCTTAAAATCACAGTTCCCCTCAAGACTCTGACTCAACTGTACATATGTATGTATCTAAGTGCACGCAGCGTGGTTTCATCTTCAAATTACCTTTAAAGACACATTCAGAGTAAGTGTGAGAGTGTGGGAAGTAACACATGAAGATTTATCAAACATATTAGCCTCACAATCATAGAAAGCTGGATTTGGAACATTAAGGCCGGCTACCTGTTTCCTTACAAACAAATATATAACACTTCCAGAAAGCCCATGAGATGATCCTTTTCAGTGAAAATGTTTTTTCCCACAGAAGATAACTTCAAAGTATAAAAAATATTTTTGCAAACACATCCTTACTTCATTACAGTATATTTTTCTTCATATTAAATATGCTTTCATTTAAGTGTATTTTAATTTTTAAAATGTTGTTGCAATAATTTGCTTTACTTCCAGTGGTCAGTGATGCAAAACTTAAAGCCTTCCTCACTCATTCCCACTCATCTCACTTACCAAGTTGTAAATGCCAAGCAGCAGTGCTTCAATGCAACCATTACTCTGCCTGTCCCTGCTGGCAGTAAGACGCAGATATACCCAGATCAACTCTGGCAAAAACTGCAGTGTGAATCTCTTGAGCCGAACTTCAGAACTACGATAAAGTTCAAAGAGCTGGTGGCAAACAGGCTCCAGGAGCTGTGGAAAGGCAGAAAAGCTAATGACTTATTGATAGGCTTCTCTAATAAGGGAGACTGAAATAGTAAGTATAGGGGCTATACCATATAGCCACTACAGCCAGTAAAAATTACAGTCCTTGACGTGAGTGAATCAAAACGGTATCTGCTTTCCTTTTAGGGAGATCCATAAGGACAGACCTCAGGGGAACTGGTATGCAGTATTGGGCAATGTGGCTTTACTGCAGGCACTACCATATGGGCTTTGAAAAGATTATTCTCTAGGGCTGCCAGTATGAGATTTATTTTCTAGAGAGGTACTAATTTATGGTGTGTGACAGACACGTGGCTTGAACTATGTGCACCATAAAACTTTAACAGTGCAGTTGTAAGGTCTATAAAAATATAAAGGTTAAAGATTAGTTGCTAATGATAAGTCCATTGACAGAAATACGAATTGATTTCTTACCTACAGCTTTCTAGTCACAAACCCAGCAAGTGTGCACATGTTTATTACAATGCAAAACTGATCTTTCCATCTCGAGCTGCACTTCAGGTTTCAGTACAAGAATCAAAAAAGGCCCCTATCAAGTCAGTGTGATATAAGCATGAGATAAGCCTGCCATTTTAAGAGTCTACATTGCCAAACTAATAGTTAAGATGCATCCATGGAATGGTTAATGAATGTCAAACGGTCTCATCTTTTCCCACAACTAATCAATACTAAAACCAAAAATTGGGGGGGAAATCCTGAAAAAAATTTAAAATTTCCAAGGTAAATTTTGTTAAGGTTTGTGATCATTATCTATCATTGCATTCTATTAAACAAAATGTCCTAAGGAAAATACTTATGGGATTCACTGTCCAAAAAGACAGAGGCATACATGTAATCTAAAGCATCTATATTCATATAGAAGAGAACAGAGGCCACAATCTTCAACAAGCCTTCTTTCTAACAGTACATGCTTTATGCAGCTTCTTATACATACACACATGATATAAAACATCAAGTTACACATGTTTTTAGAGCAATAAAAACCTCACATTTGACCAACACAGTAGCAGCTGCACTGGTGAGACAAAAGGCATAAATGGGAAATACCCAGTGCAGAGCAGATCAGATAAGGCACATATGACTCCTCTTTCACTCCCAGAGATATGCACCTTAGGACTTTCAGAGCAGCATATTTCAGGGACTTTAACGCAGGGGGTTTTTTTCATTATTTTGTCTACTCATCATAATCTTAGTACCCAGAATTTCCTGTAGAATTGACTGTCACACTCTTGCTATGCTGTACAAAGATGTACTTCTGGGGTTTGTTGTGAATCATCCATCCTCTTAAAAAACTTAGAAGTCCCTGGCTAACAGCAGAGGGACAGACATTCCTGCAAGTGAGTAGGTTGAATGTCTGATAAATGTGCAATGCCATAAATCTGTATGAATGTACAATTTCACATACACATATTTAGACTTAGATATTGGATGTTGGTATATCACAAACACAAAACATACATCTGACAGAACTGTCTAAAAAGACAGCTGCCTTAAGAGAGCATCACCCAGGGAGCAATGACCGCATCGGTTTCATTTCTAACAAACAGTATTGTGGTCAACGAAGCTCACCATATTTAAACCACCGATTACATAAGCCATAATAGGACACTGACGTAAAATACAACTTAGCTGTCAAGAGAAATCATGTAAACAATACTCTGCTATAAGTACCTTGTGTAACAAGGCTTCTACTGACAGACTTGCTAGTCTAAGCTAGAAGCCAGCTTTTACAACAAAAGCAAAGAGACTCTACAAGAGAGGGAGGGAAGAAAGCTGTCAGTGAAAATGCTGATACGGAATGAGAGAAGTCCAGTCATCTGGAACACATAGATTTTTACAAGTCATATATATATATAAAATAACTCAACAATTTTTGGTTTGGGATCTAAATGAAATTAGATGTCTGCAAAGCTTCTGTTGCAATCATTTTAAGGAAAAAAAAGTGATACAGCTTTCGCTATCACGTTGAGCATATATTATGAGCAATATTCCAGTATTCATTCATACATAGCACTTCATGTTCAAAAGAGGGAGAAGTATTTGCTTTCTGAATTAATATTTACTTAGTAGAAACTCCTATCTAAAAGTGACAAAATAATTATTAAAAACAATTGTTACAGTAAATGTTCATATCCTCAAAGACAGAACTGTATCTTTGTTTTATGAAAGGCCTAGCACATTTCAGATGTTCAAATTTAAGAAGTGGTTAACAAATAATTCAGACATTACTAGAATGAATTTTCTAGATTTTCTTTAAAAGACAGTATGATCAGGAAGTTAGTGTAAAGAAGAAAAAGAAATCTCTGAAAATAATACATACATACCTGCAGGGAGATGACAAGTGCAAGAAAATCTAAAAACTATTATCTGAAACCAGATATATACAGAGTCAACGCTATAAATAGTACTTCTATTAGATTAGAGATGACAGCAGCCCAAAGCTTTTTTCTATTTGAAATTAGCCAGTCTAATCCAAGTCCCATTAAAAACATGGAAAAGAAAAATTTATTTTAGCTTAAGTCAGATGAAATTCAACCAGAGCAGTTATTGAGTTTATTCTACCTACGTTCAAACGAAAATTTTATAAAACTAGTCTTTTAAGTGAAACTATGCTTCCTAAAAAGATACAAGCAATATCCAGTCACCGGTGCTCAAGCATGCAAATTCTCCTCATTTTTAGTAGTTGACATATTTGTTGTGCAAGATGTTTAACTGCACATTACTTAGGTGAAAACCTGTAAGTACGATAGGTGTATTCAGAACTTTAAGGTCACAAGAAAAAGCTGCCATCACAAAGATGCTACAACACAAATATTTTCAAAAGCATGAACACCCAAGGTTTCCCTATCCAAGTATAATATGATAGTCTCCCACCTGGAAATGTAAAACTTGACACAAGCAAGAAAGAACAGATGTTTTCCTTGCATCATAGTATCTGGCTTTTCAAAGAGCCAGCCTCTTCCAATTAATTCACTGAATATAAATACTGAGAAGGCACTGGATAAACAGAGGAAACTGAGCTTTTGTCATCAGTAGTGGGTGCATACGTGAACTGACACACACCTTAATTCCAAAGATCTTTCAGTCCAAAGTCAAAGCAAACTGAGTAGCACAGCAGTCAGCACAAAAATCCAGAGTACAAAATCTCTTATAATCCTATCTCTTTCCTGACAGACTAAAGACTTATAATTAAAAGATCTTTCCTATTAGCATAAAGAGCAATCAGCCAAACAAAAAAAATGAACTTTTATTGGCTTAAATATGCAGCAGAAGAGAATGATCTAATTTACACCTCACAGAGATGCAAACCAGTCATATTTTAAGATAACTGACGAATACTTTTAGTTTGGCTTATTCATAAGTTGGCCAAATCATAAGCATCATATCTTGAAGTTAAATACACTGTACTATAAAATGCATGACAAATACTGGAAATGCCTACAGTTTTGAAGAATTCAACTGTGGTAGAAAATAATGTGCTCATTTTAGCACTCATTATTTTAGCTAGTATATTTATTCTTAATCTTAACTATCATATGATGAGTGAAACCACTTATTATTTGAAGAGTACTGGGTCTGGGAGTGTTTGGCATTGCAAAGGTGATGTTATTCTGTTTCATGGCTGCCCTCTCAAGTTAAACCTAATTAGCCTCACATGAATATTCAATATTTAAATTCCAGTAGAGAATTAACTTGACATCCATAGGGTATGTCTACAGCCATTAACCAACTCCAAAAATTACTGAACTATCTCAAAAACAGTACTTCAAAACCACTTCACTTTCAAGTTCAAATATTATGCAAAAATTAATACACTATTCATTTAAATAAGCTGTTTGTGAACAAGATTACCCTCTACTTTTTATGTAAGTTTCTGTTCCAGTCATTATCTTTCCCATACTTAAAAAAATTGGGGCATCTCCTAAAAGGTAAACAGTAACAATTGTATTTAACTTGACAATATGCTTGCCTTCATTTGATAGCTCTCAAATTGGTACACAGCTGTCTAAAAAGAGAAACACCTCGCTTTTTTGCTTCCTAAACATGCTGGTTCCATGTGAAATTAATAAATCCGATCTTATCGAGACAGAATTGTGATTCTAGAAGTATCAAGTTTGCCTTGAACAGTTTGCCACTTTCAGGAAGTTTTAAATATAGGTCGACTTCATGATTAAGTTGTACTAAAAAAAATAACTTGTCCATCAAGTTTAAGAATCCAACAAACACATTTTTTTAATAGTCTACTACATAAGATTAATCTCCATAAGCAATCAATTATCCCTCTAACAAATAATGCCCTGTAAGCATAAGTTAAAAAAACTCTTGCTTGGAGCCAATGTTACTACAGAATTATGCAAAGTAATGAATTTACTATACTTACATTCCTCACACACAAATAAGTCTGGAAGAAGTGCAACAAGGAAATACATACTGCCTTAACAAGCAGAACCTGAAGTTAGATGTCTTTGGACCTGGGATTGCTTATCTTTGATATCAGAATCAGGTCCAAACAGCAACAACTGTTCCAAAGAGTAATATTTGACAAATATCATTGAGCAATAATATAAAATTACTGTCACACTCCTAAGAAGATACTGTTTTTGTAGGTCTGGTTCTTTCACATTAAAAAAAAATAAATGCTTATTCTCAAAGCAAAGGCAAGCTTTTACATTTTCAGGAGCACACATACACACGAATATATAGCAGCAATGGCAGCTTCAGGTTGGAGAGAGAATAACAGTAGCTTCAGTAAAAAGAAAAAGGTCACTATGCAGGTTATTTATAATACTGAAATGGAGCTGACAGCTATGAAGCCTTTTTTTTTTGTTTGTTTTGAATTGCATGAGTATTATGCAACCTCCTTGAAGCTCAATCAACCATTCAGCTTCCAAAAGCAGCTGAGCTGTGCTTAGGAAAATAAAGAAATTCCTTGCTGTGTACACTACCCATTTCATTTATAAATATACACAAGATCATGGATAATATATCAAATACTTTGAAGTATTTTATCTAATGTAGTTTACGCATCAGAGAATGGCATGCTTGCACAATTTATTCAAAAGTTGTATTTCACACACTTGCCCAGAAATGCTCCTAGCAGAAGCCAATGGGTTGGAAAGCTGTTTAACGTCATTTCCAACTTGAATTATGTACAAGGGTAAGGTAAGTTTTCATTGTGTCTATTTATATTTTGGGGCCCTACATCTGCTCTTGTTTACAGCAGTGTAAACACAAAAGTGATACTAGTATAAGCACAAGAAGATCTTGTTATATTAATAATATTTTAAAAATTGATTCCATCTTCCACTGTAATAAGCCAACAGATGAGAAGCACACAGGTCTTCTGAGTTTCGCTACAAGGTCTACTTTGTTATGACTGAAACGTAGTTTCTGGAAAGAATTAAAACAAATGAGAAAAAAAAAAATCTCACCCCCCCCCAACCCACAAACTAAAACCCCAAACATATCCCCCTCAAAACAACAAAAAAAAAAAATCACAAAGAACAACTCATGCCAAATGAAGTATAATAGTCAGCTGTGGCAAGCAAAATCTAGCAGACAGTGTAAACTCAAAAAACCCAAGTGGGCTGACACACGCCATATTGCAGTAGAAACAAGAATCAAAAAGTTTCATCTCCATTATTCTCATTTTAGTTGTAGAGGTGAAAGATATTAGAATGAGAACAAAAATCTTGTTTAAAATCTCCTACCTCATTATTTGGGTCTTGAATGACCTTATAAAGAGCTGGTACCAATGGTTTTTTTCGGTGCAATGTAGCTGCATAGCTGGAAATTTGTGATTCAGGTAATGCCTAAAGGAAAAAAAAAAGGTTACCCTGACAAATAAATTTTTTCAAGTATTAAAGATCTCTACAAGAGGATTAAGTCTCATCCCAACATTAAAAAAAAATCCTAAAGTTCAGTAAATTTTCAGACTTGTAACCTAGTTGTTCAATACAAGTTCTTCTTCATACAAATAACATTTGGGAGCACATAAGCACTTTGAGGGTTAAATCCCAAAGCAGTTTCAGATTCATCTTTCATAAAATCATTTGCTCTGGTTTGATATGTGGACTCTCTTTCCTGACATTCTGTATTTAACAGGCACTTTTCAAAGACCTTATCAAATCAACTCAACTTATTTTTTTCGAGGTGTGGATAATACAGAATGAGCACGGACAGCCTCAAGTCTTCCCCAAGCAACCATGTCCGTGCATTTTGCATCCTTGGATCTTAAACAAATTTCCAACAACAGCACATAATGACTTACTATCATCAATGATGTGAGGAATTACTAATTCATAATTTAAATAACAGATTAATTTCATGTCAGTCACAAAATCCTTTTTTCTTGTTTATGCATTATGCTGTATTTCACTCAGTGTAATTATCAACATGCAAAATAGCTTAAAAATAGTTTAGATTCTCCGCAACAAAACAATTAATTTTATGCAGACCATGGGGGAGGGGAAATAAAATATTTTTCTTTGATTTTTTTAAAGTCTAAATATTCATATTGATTTTTTTGTTTTAAATAAAGAAGTTCTTCAATTACAAATTTGGGCAGCCCTATCCAGCTATTAGTTAAAGTCTATCAGCTTGACCTACACAAAAATACATGGTTTAAGAAACCTATTGCTACAACAGTGTTCTGCTCTACAGTAAACAACAGCAATAAACTACTATTAGAACTATGCATTACGGGTTATGGACCTGCTGACTCAATTACCCAGCCCTTTTCATGCTTTATGCATTATAAGAAGTTGAAAGATCAAGTACTAATTATTTGAAATGTTAATTTTGAATATTTAAAAAAACTCCACAACTACATTTTATGGCATTAAGCCAATGGTTGAGCTATCATTCATTTTCTCAGTTCACCTTGAATTCTGACAGCCATTCTTCCACGACACCTCGTTCTGTTCCCAGCATTTTCTTACTTCTTTTGCTTCTCTCTTACCTTTAGAAGGAAAAAAAAGAAGTTAAATAAGAGTTCTGACAGGAAAATTTAGTTTTGTAAAGTCCTACTCCAATGAAAATTCCAATAGAATTATACGATATGAAATCATAGCCAAAGTTGCATTTTGGACAATCAGTCCCATTATCTATCAATGATTTAACTATTTTCTTCTCTTAGTCAAAAGTACTGTACATAAATGGGCAAGAAGGGAGAAGAAGGATTTGGTGCTTCAGGCCAAAATGTACATTATTTAAGACAAACACATCATCCCATTCTTGCTCCCTTACCAAATACAGTACAAAGAAAAGTGAAACAAAATAAAGAGCATCATGGAACAAATCCTGTGAGACTGCTAATGACAATTTTAGATAGAGCAAAGCAGTTTCATAAAACAAACCAGTTATAAAAAATTCTTATAGCAGAACTTTACTCCTTAAACCTTGTTCTTAAAGAATTTTGAGGCTTCTCATTCAAATGGCAACATTTAGCTCTTCTAAAAGCATGTTGGAATTCTCAGAGACAAACAAAAAAGAAAACTTGCATGGTCAACTGTTATTTATTTTGACCACATTTTTTCAGAACTTACAGATACCCATCAGCTTCAAAGCCCTTTTTTTTTTTTTTTTTCATTTTAAACTCCATATAAGCAACGTCAAGAATATATTAATGGCTACTATTTGCAGAATTTGTTGGAGAATTTATAAGAAGAAGGCAGGTAAACATGGAGTGAATTATTTACATTTTATACTAATAACTTTTAGTTGAACCTAAACAATTTTCAAAACACACCTGAAAGACAAGTTTGACATACAAGTTACATCATGGAAGTCCTACGAGAAATGACCTTTTAATAGCCAGACTACATGACTGGAATCACCCGTTCTCTTCTCACAATGTATTTGTTTTGGTTTCTGAAGAAAGACTTGTGTTTAAGAACAGATCAGTATTTGTTAAACAGAAAACGAAGCAAAATAAGATATAAAGCTTCCCAACACAATTTTTAAGTTCATGTAGCATTTTTCAATGGCCCTTGGCAGCAGGTCATTAATACAAACTCCTGTGGGTAAGGAACTGCTTCAGATTTCTAAGGCATGTTTAAATATCCAAAATACAACAAATTCAGAAATTATATTCATTTAAAATCAAGTAACACTTGGGTGACTTACTTCAGCAGAAGCACTGACAATTCTATAAAATAACAGAACACAATTAAATAGATTCCTGCAAACAAAGTTTCTGAAGACATCTTTTTTGATATAGGGAAACATATCAGAATGAGACATGGATACAGTTTAATCTAAAACATCATGGGGCATGTACAGTAGTTGAGTCCTAGTTCACTTTGCCTAGGAAAAAGCAACATTCAACTTTACCTCTTTAATGAAGTCAATTTTCTAAAGGAGGAAGAAGAGAAGGAATGCAGAAGTTTTTCAACCTGGGATGCATTTGTCAAGCCTTCAAGTACTGCCCCGTTTTCTAGAAGATGAAAAGAAATTAGGATGATCACAAAATAAAGAAAAAAATAGTAAAGTGAGGTAAACAGTAACACAAGTATTTTTGGACTTTACAAATGCAAGTTTATCAAATCCTCTAAGGTATACATGAATCCTTCTGTACCAAAGCACTTTGCCCTTAAAGAAACAATAAAGGCTCAGTGTTTTAGGAGGAGGAAGGCAGGAATTGCCTTAATCCAAAAAGAAGGCTTTGTCACCTTTGTGGAAAACCCTTCTGTATTAGTGCAGAGTACCACAAGTACACTTGAAAAGAAAACTGAAGCACTATTTCTTACAAAGAACAGTGTAAGAAAAATGTAAGAAAATACTAGTAATTGTATAAAACGTGAACTGAATCAATACCACGATTTTGGAGAACATATACCACCTAAATGGAATATATTAAAAAGTCTTCCCTACTGTAATTTCCTTAGTATATATTTCTTACAGAGCCAAAATTTCAATGTAATTGTAAAAGTTGTGTATTACACTAAAGTTCACCTTTTACTGTAGGATCCCTTCATACTGAGCATGAGGTAAACAACACACACAAGCTAACTCTAAGTAAATCAGGGAATTTCAGTAGCTGGAGACCTCTAATAAGAAACTGAAGTATACAAACAAGGGGTGTATTCCATTCCATACTGCTTATTCAGTTAATTATTTTCCAAAATACTCAATTACTAAAATGTCCTCTTCCACCACCACCCACCACTGCTATTTAGAAACAGGCAAACAGGAGATACCATCCTTTTGTTGCTACGCTGTAAGTGAACGTTTTCATGACATCATTGTATATACAAACCTATGTCCTCTATGAATATTTTAAAACCGCCTCTTTTTTTTAAAAAAAAATTAAATTTCATGCAGAAACCTTAAATAATGCACTTCTAAATTAATGAAATTCAATTCTTTCTCTTCTTTTGCTGCCAGTATTTATGAGGGGGTTGAAAAAACAAATTCCTACCCTATAGGTACACTGTAGTTGATTACATACAGATTTTTAAACATGCACAGAAGATCTGATAGATAAGTATATGTTATTGTAATTAGCAGACACATGTCTTCAAGACAGAATATCAGGTCTGTAAGAGTTGATTCAGGACTTCTGGAAGCTTCCCAAGTTTTACAACGTGCTAGAAACAGTATCTGATACACACTGCTCTCTAGAAATGTCATGGGCTCCCAACTAGCTCTGAATTATTACACTTGCTAATTGGACGTTCACTTCACAGAACGGCAGAAAGCATCATGTTGGAAGGGACCATGGTGGGGTCTTCTGGTCCAACCTCCCTGCTCAAGCAGTGCCATTCACTTGTACCTACCTTTCTATCCCTACTGTCAAAACACATACACACTCTGTTCACCACACAGGCCTTTCCAGAGCTGCATTGAGTTAGACATAATTTCTTTCCTGGACAGGAACTTTTGTTATTTTAGCCCTAAAGCAAGAATCACTGTTATATACCAGCAAATCAGACAAGGTAATTTCTACTTCTCTACAGCTTTCACCCTCAAAAAAGGACTGAGCACAGGCAGATGTGCACAGACCCGGTTGGAGATTCAGGCTGCAACAGTTCAAAATTTTTCATGCACTTGTCAGTTGGCTTACAGACCAAACCTGCAGGTTTTCTAGAAGTAATTTAAGTAGAAGACAATGAAAAATAATAATGTACATAGCATCACAAATGGCATGTAGAGGTATAAATTGTCTTACACACAGAAAACAGTAAAACAACTGTCCTTAAACCAGAGGCAAACATCAGCTGTAACTCATGGCCAAAAACTCCCCTCCTGCAAATTATTTCTTCAGCTTGGAAGATCCTATTAAAATCTGGAGACAAGTAGCTTCGCTCCTCCAGCACTGTATCAGCTTGAGAGACTACTTTGACTCTGTATGTAGTTGACTATTTCCTTGGAGAAACCTTGCAAGGGGGAATTAAGATTATGCTTAAAAACAAACTAAGAAAAAGCCCCAAATACAGCAACAACAACAAAACCCCATGCCAAAGCACAAATCATGCTTCACAGCAGTAAGTGCACTGGAGCATATGCATGAAACCACAGCACAGTTCCAACAGGAAAGCAAAACATGTATCTGATAAAGCTACACTGAGTACCACATACTACTGTATACTTTAAGTAACAACAAATGTTCTTCGCCCTATAGCACTAAAATCCAGAGCAAGACTGAAAGGACCAAGCTAACTGTTGCAGAAACAAGGGAATGCCTAAGGCTATCAAAAACCACATGCATCATGCCAGTAAAAACAGTAGCCTGGAATAAGAGAAGAATACTACAAATAAGTGCAATCAATTTATTGAAGACTTAGCAATTCTCCCGGGTCAGGATTTAGCCTGGCATATCTAAAGAAATTACAAAACCACATAGTGGCAAGACTCAAATGCCTTCCTAAAAACACTGTAGAGATCCCATTGTGCCTACTATGTTGAGTCAAAATGTCAGTATAACAGCATAACACCTAACCTACCCAAGAAATTAACTCTTCTTACTATTGAGCCTTAGAGAAAGTCCACATACAGCTGTTTGTCAAGTAAGTCAGCTTCTACAAAGTCAAAAACCGAACCTGTGCTGGTGTCAAAAGCTGGATGCAGTTACATTAAATCCATCTAGTGGGCAGCTACTAAGGAAAAGAAGTCAACCTTCCCCTCCAGTGTCACACATACTTCTCTCTCAGTGTTTTTGCCACGCATTGATCTTCAAGCAAGCCCTGTTTGGGAATTTCTTCCAGTGTTAAGTCAGCTTCAGAACCACAACTGCTATATGAATACAGAAGTAGTCCACATCTATTCTGGCCACGGTCACTGTGCTAGTTCAGTTTTAGGACGAATCATCTCTTCCTTTCCAATTATCTGCCTGGATATTAAAAACATGTTTAAGGACTTGTACAGACAGGCAAGGCAGCCAGCTAATGAACTCTCAGTACACTAACTCTGCACAGACTCCTTACCTGAACACGTAGCCAAAGCACAGTGAGCACCTGGGCACCGGAGTGGGGAGCTCTGCCCATCAGCACCGCACCAGCCGGGCTGCGCCGCGCGCACTCGGACACGTCTGTGGAGGCACAGCAGCTCGTGGGACTGTCCCAGCCTGACACCCAGACTGCACTCCGGGATTTGCACATCTGTAAAGATCACCTTGTGCTTACATTCACTCCCTGGTTTGCGGCACCTCTCGGGGGGGAGAAAGTAAATGTATCAAACACTGTGTGGGTGTGTCTCTAAAATAAACTGGTTCAACTACATTAAGTCCTGTACATACTTATCCAAAGTTGAAGTGGCCCGAACTAAGAGTATTGAATTCCATTTCCAGAGCGTTCACATCTCTCCCAAAGCAAACAACATACAGGGAATATAAGAGATTTCTCACATTTATTGTAAAAAGACCAAAGCTTTTTTTCTACTATGGTTCAATTGTTCTTATATTATATAGGAAACATAATAGCTATTGATAAGAGTAATAATTAAATATACTAAATTTTTTTACATATGGACAGATTAAGATTTCTTAAATACTCAGCAAGCATGCAAGTTGGAATTCACAGTAAAGCATGGAAGAGGAAAGTTACAGTTAGGAATGCAGTCACTCAATGTTAAGGCATAAAGGGGTTCCACCTGAACTAAACATACATCCATTTCTTTGATCCAGAAAGTTCATAGCTCTGCACCTCCATTAAATATAATTAACACTTTGGGAAGGAGAACAGATAAAAGACAACAGATAAAAGACAACATAAGACAAGCTGGTCAAAACTACATAGGAAACATACTTCTCTGCCACAAACCCACCTTAATAAGACTGGGGAACTCTGGAAAAGAAAAACCAGGCAAACATGCTGATAATTGCAGGTAACAAAAGAACAATTTCAACCTTTCATGATGAGCTATTCCTGAATGCAGAGGTTTAAAAGACCAAATGGAAAAAGACCAAGTAATACATTTGATGATGTAATGAAAACAGCTGTTCTGGACTGTATCAGCAGCCAGAAAATAAATCAAGATGCTTGGTCACACTGAAGTGATTTAAGGTAAATCTGAAAACATGAAAGTGGAGTGGACAAAATTGGTAATATGCTCTGATTTGAAATACTGGCCTACAGTTGATGCAAACAACCTAAAAAGAAGTAGCTATAGGCAGAAAAATGGTTAAAAAGGTAGCTGATGACAAAGATCAGGATAAATAATTTCTAACCTGGATATAGGAATAATTTTTAAAATTCAGAGAAAAAGGAACCCCTTGTGTTAGAAGCACATGGAATTAGGTGGTAGAGAGGGTAGAAAGAATTTTTTGGTAACAGAGTAATACAAAATAAAACATTAAAATGGAATGAGGTAGAAATGTTACTGTTAACAGTGTTCTGTATCTCACACTGTAAGAGTAAGACTAGTTGTCATAAAATATGAGGGCAGTAAGATATTTTAGATAAACACTGTGACATCTGTTTTACATAGTTACAACCTGTGTAAACAAGAAGAGTAAAGAAGAAAACTTCATGGTGTAAGCCAGCACTTCATTGATATGCTTTACAAATACCTTTTCCTCGGAGCAGCTCCTTCCTTACTGCCCAGTATACAGGTGTGTACAGCTTCAGCCAGCTACTCACAAGTTATGTGCCAGACCATATTAAACAGACATGGTATGGTCTGATTTCCACACTAGAAAATTACTGACATACACTGACTCTTAGACTAATTTGATCCCAAGAGAAAATAAAAGCAGCCTTGAGAATGTTCAATTTTGGTAGATTACATCTTGTGCTAATTTAAAAGTACACGTATTATAATATACATTTCTTACAACAAGCATATCCCACATACCATTGTGATTTTCTTCTACTCATTTACTGAAATATATTATTCTACCACAATCCTATTTAACAGAGAATGATATAAACTGTCATTTTGGTAAGGACATAAACCATTCAATTAAAAAACTGTTGTCCTTAACAAATCAGAGCTACAACTGCAACTTAGCACTCGAAACAGGTACAAGCATTCTGCCAGAACTCTCTTGGCCATACAGCTCCACAGTGCAGAGAAACAGAAACTTCTACCAGATACAAAACTGAAAGGAACAAAACATTCTCTGGACAAATACAAATTTAAATCATCACCTCAAGCCTTCACTTTAATAGAAAGAGATCCTCTTCCAACTCCATTGGTAATGTAATTGTAAGCTTAAGCAGACAGACTTTAAAGCATTCCAACTTTAAAATACCAATGCTGACATATTCTGTATATGGGATTTAGGTTGCCAGCCTTATTAGACAAGCCTTAGTCATTCAAGTCGTGCAAAACAACTTGGATAAGACATTTCTTCCATATCCACTCTGACTCACGAGTAACAACCAGGCTAAAAAATGTTCTTTTTTGGTACCAGCAACAAAGAAAGTTACACGAAAACAGTGGAAAAAAGCCTTTCCACAGTGAAGTGAAATATGATTGGTAAGAGTCCTGCGAACTTTCATGGTACCACACTTGCACAGTAAGATCCACTTCTTATCAAAAAGGTCACAAGAATTTCAGCTGCTGCCAAACACAGGGTAAAGAAAAGGTACAGCCCATCTGTTCCAAGGAGACTCCTCTAAGTAATTTTACGGTCTAAATTATCTTCTGTTCCTTTTCAAGCATCAGAAAGCTCAGCTGCCAACCTTCTATCTTTCTACCATTACTACAGGGAAACTGCTTTACAGATACACAATTGCGGAAGACAAACAAACAGGGCAGTGTGAATGAAAATACAACACTGAAAATACACACTGTGTAACAGTTTAAAAACCTCTTTTAAAGCTGGTGTTTTCATCCTATTGCAGAGCAGTTGTAGAAAGCTATGGAAGTCAGGTGACTCTATAGAGAAAAATTTAAGTCCCATTTGCCTCACAGAAGCAAATAAACAGAGCCTGAATAAAACACGATTGTACACTTGTAGTTAAATCCCTCTCTTAGGAGTTCACACAACGGATAAAGCAGAAAAGAGAAGAGTTAAGATGATGAAGAGTATGGAAGGAGAAACTCATCTTCTGTAGAAGAAGAAAATGCTCCTCTACGTCACTCACAGGATTTGGGAAGCAATATTAATAAATACATTATCCTGCTGCCTTGAATAGTGCAAAACATATTAATTATTCTATTATAAAGTTAAAAATATATATATACACACACACACACGTAGGTTTGCCACAGAAATGTTACCTTATTCTCTCAGCACCAGTTTCCTTAGAAACAATTTCACGGAGTCATCCTACACTAAACCTGAAACATTCTCTTGTCAGGATCCTGGTGATAACCCATCCTACACGAAGCAGTACAGGCTTATCCTCCCTTTGCATCAGTTCATACACAATTAGTCTTCTTACGCTAGTTGGTCTGCATGAACTTTACTTACAAAAACATTTCCATGCAAATTACTTTCCGTGTAACCCTACCTGTCCTAAACACCTTCTTGGTTCACCGTTTTGGTTCAGGAAGTTAATTAAATCTAGAAAGATTCAAATAAAGCTACAAAAAGCATAGGGAAAAAAAGGAACCTAAAAAACCCCAAACAAGTCTAACAGCAAACTAACACTTGCAAAGCCACAATTAAGAGACACTCAGTGCTAAGTTCTAAAAATTAATAGGATAAAGAGAAATCTTGAAACAGAATTTCCATGGGAACAAAACCAAAACAAAATTCAAAACCAAACAAAAATCAACTAAAACCCATACCACAAAAACCCCTCAACATGAGCTTTTGAATAGAGCTGCAGACATAACACTAAGATCACTATCTTGCTTGGAAAGGAAAAAAAGTAATGCACAAACAGCTCTAGAGATATGAATTGCAAATTCTAAGCAGCTTCCCATTTCTGAACTGTAAAACCGTCACTTGATAAAAATAAATGCCTGTTATATTATGAAAATAGCCACAACAGAATTGAAGTCCTCTATCAATTCCAGACCAATATATATATTCCAATATCAGTATATATTTCTCACTGCAGTATCCAGTACCAACTGTAATTCACACAAAATGGAATTTAGGTTACATATTCATTAATTAATCTAACCTCCTTTCTTCTGCCCAAAATATTCTCAAAGAGATCTAACCTAAAGGATCCTCTCCTGAAAGTAATGAAAGCCCTTATTCTAATCTTTCCAATTTCCAGATGGTAAAGCCTCCAGCTTCAGGAAGTAAAGTGTAAATAGATGAAGTGGAGGCGACAAATTTTCCCCCCATCCATATACTCATTTAGACATTCACAAATTCTTAAATGAGTGGAATCTTCAAACTTATCTGAATTTACTTCAATTATAGCTAAAGTTACATCATTTTACTTTTTTAAAAATTATACAGTAAGAATACAAAGCTCCAAAATAAACTTTTGAAATGCCAGAGTTAAAATACAAGTCTGTAAATACTATGATATATTGTTTTATTACATGATGCCATAAATTTCATGTGTGACTCAGATGCATCATTCACATTTAAGATGTGCGGTTTGCAAGGTTAAAATTAATTCTCACTGATATTCTGGTCTTACTTTTCCAATACAAGTTCCCAGACTTTAAAAAGCAAATTGAGCAACAAATACAGTGACATGAAACATCACAGATCACACCACTCCTCATCAAGATGAACAACTCCAGGACAGCACAGATCTCTTCTGCTTGACCTAACAGAATATATGAGGAAGTTGAACCCTACGCACACATACAGAAGACGAACTTAAGCCACATAGGGGCTGTTTGCTATTACAGGTAAAGCAGAGTAGCATCAAGAATCTTGAAATCTGAGACCTGCTTCAGCTTTCACAGCTAGGACTGCTCAGACTGTAGCTGCCTTTATTATCTCCAGCTGTCACTTCACAGGAAACCATTTCTCTTCTTCCATGTCATGCATCACAGCACTATTTCCATGTCAGTCATTTTCAACCTCACACTTGTTTTCTGGAAGTTAGAAAAGACCAATCTCACAAAATGAGAGGAAAAACACTGTTAATTTTTTATTGGGATTAGACAGACTGTGCATGTCAGAATTTCCACACATAAGAAATAAAGGATGGTCCTGACCATCTCAATTCTGCATAACACAATCCATTAAGAGCTATGCGAACATCAACAATCCACATAGTTGACCCAACTGATTAAGGTAATTGTGCTATAAATATTGATGTTTATGACCAACTCTACTAGAATTCCTCCAGAGTAAGAAATTACATGGCCTTTGTTGGACTCTCCTTCAGAGAAAACAGTCAAAGAAACAATGCCTCTAAAGAAAATGAAGCCCTTTTTTTATCATCTTACTGGAAGCTCTGATGAAACTCTGAAACTCAGCTTACCATAACTGGCATTCTGTGGCCTATTACCTGGAAGTATATGCTACTCCTCTGTGAAATAACTGTATGAGAATTAAAACATTAGTAAATGTAAATTAGTGCAACAGCTACACCAGTTACCTCCTTTGTCTGCGTGTGAGTTTAATAATTAATCTTCACTGCTGAATAGTTAAACACAATGCATATTGTTTACACAGTTGTCATTTGTCTCCTATTAAACCAATATTAGAACAGAATACAGACTGATCAGTTGTAAGGAAGGACTAATTAATATTTTTGTGTGAAATTATTAATTTTTAATATATTTTAAAAACATATTTAAAATAAATATAGGACACTAAGTTGCAAATATACACGGAGGTGTTTCTTGTATATATATTTTGGTTAGTTTTTGTGAGGTTTTTTAATCTGAAATTTAAACTCATTTTGAGGGGGCAAAACTTTACATAGAATATCTTTAGGAACATAATATAAACACAGTGCCAATAACTTAAATCAACCCAATCTTTTATGCACCTTTTTAGCTAAAACTTTCCACAACACTTTTCATTTATCTAAGCTATAGATCAGTATAAAAACCAGAATAAAACCACAAACAACAGCAACAACAAAAGAAAACTCAAAAAGCAACTTTCTGCAGGTATAGCCTTGATGACTTCAACTGACATGCAATTCCTTGTTCCCTTCTCCCCAACACTACAGAAACAAGAGCAAGATATTAAATGCACACTGCTATTTTCACAGATATTTTCTACTTACAGCCTGAACAAAATTTAAAGTTTTTTGTCAAATACAGTCCTAATGTATATGCAGAAAATATGAGTCTTTCAAAATCATGAAAACTTATGGTTTAACAGGCATCACTGAAAATCCATGTGGCTTCATGGCTATGCTTCCCCAAGTTTGTTTGGTGGGGAGAGAGGAATGGAGACTATTTATTGATGGTTAATTTTACCATGATTTAGGTTTTCAAACGTATTTTCTTGTCCTCACAAAAACCCTCACTGAGGACTCAATGTTCCAATCTTCAGCCATTTTTACATAACCTCATCCATGCACAGAGATACTCTGGGGTTTTGTTTGTGATACTGAATAGTTTTCCTGCTTAAAAAAAAACAACTTCAAAAGCAGTTGGTAGAACAGTGTTTCTCCTTTCCTCAAGTCTCCTGAGTAAATTTATCCCTGGAAAAAGACAAGAGGCCTTAAAGCAAACATGTCAAAGAGTTATACTACTGCTTTTTGCAACATTAATCTTCTTCAGCAAATCCTGAGTATTATATCTACTTGAAATAGAAATACATCCACATGAACTATATTAAACATAAAGAGTTTCTTTATTCTTTTACAGGTAAGTCACACTGCCCATCTATGTAACATTTATGATCTTACCTTTTTTTAATTAGTTACACTGTCATAAAGCAAATTCAGTCCATTCTCTTCCAACACATTATCAAAAAATTTTAATCAAGGCCTGAGTTTTTAATTAAACAGCCTGTTCTGTTTCCCTATACAATTGTGCTGATAGGGATCTGCAGCATTTACCAAAGCTCAAGCACCAGGCACCTAAAATTGCTAGATTATATGTTTTTGGTGTAAGTAATATACTCATCTAGCAGCCTTCATACAGCATGCCCCTGAAAACACACACGGTCTTTCAAAGGCAACTTAGACAGAAGGTTTAGAAATACTGACGTTATTGGCATGCACAGTGGATCTGCAGAGAGAACATTGAGTAACTCCTCAAAAAGTAGGGTTGATCAGGTATAAAGCCAAACCAAAAACAAACAAAAACCCACACCACCAGGAAAACAAAAAAAAACCCAATAACAAACCAAAACCAAGGCACACAGTCCACATGCGACTTCTTCAGCACATGAAAAAACATGAACAAAATACAAACCCAGACCTAACACCCTGGTGCTTGAAATTATGTGCAGATTTGCAAGTTAAGATGATTACACCATAATTCTTTCTTATCAGTGAGCATCGAGTTTCATACTTGGGGGGGGGAATCCTCATGCGTAATTTGCCTTGTCTGCCAACTATCCAACTGGCACTTCAGAAAGACTTTCATAACTGTATTTTAACAATTTTGTTCCCTAATCAGTTCTATCTGTTACATTTGAACGATTAAAACCAAAAAAACAGTAACTTCAAACATTCCCCTGCAATAAAAAAGGAAATCCTAATAAAAATCCTTTTCATTTTCCACAGATGAGACGCATATGCATAAACATGCAGAATTTACTTATAGCCACATTACACACTTTAGAAGCTCTAAAGTCTGCATTCACAGAGACAAAGAGATAATCAGCGCAATCTATTCCAAGCCTACACACATTACTAAATCAGAATGCCCCAGCAGTTCACAGAAATAGCAATAAAATAACTACTACAAAAATTCTGCATAAAGCCAGTACATGCAGGAAAGATATTTTGTCTATCAAAAGCTACCCACTAGAATATTAATTTGAAATACATCAAAACTTGATAGAGTTGACAACTCTTTACATGGTGATTAAGGTTTCCTAATTAGCATGATAATGTCCATTTAAGATTTGTTCCCTCCTCTCTCTCACAAGACCAAAAATTTCTTGTCAAAATAAGCCATCAAATACAGTAGGTTACAATCATGGGAGTATCATCAGCAGAGAAGAGCAATGGACCATCACACCCACACACATCTCCACCAGCCATATGTGATAACGTTCCTACAAAATGTTTCAGTAAAATGAGGAGCAGTGCTGAAGCAGCTCTTTCCTAGCAGTTAGAAAGAAAGAAAAGCAAAGCCGTAGTATTCCCACTCCCCCACTGATCAACAGATCTTCTTTAAGCTTTCTGCATTTATTAGGTGCAATTAACATCCAGAGACACTGTACTTGAATTTCCTTGAACTTCCCTCTACTTTCTACATTGAGCCTAATTTTCTGTCTTCAGAATAGACCAGAATCTGGAAGTCTGAGAAAAAGGCCACAAAGGAAATAAAAAACAACCTTTGAACATTTAGTCAATTATAAGTTGCCAAATAAGGAGCAGGGGGTGGAGGGGCACAAAGCACCCTGTGACAATGAGCACAACACTTGATTACACAATTTCAGCAGCATTAATGCCAATTAGTATTGGCCACTGACCCCTAAGTCAGTCTGGAATCCATCCACAGCCCTTAACTTGATTAGGACTTTGTGCACAACAAATCTGAAATCCCACTGTTGCACATTTATTTTTCTGCCTTAGCATCATGAGTTTTCCTAAATTTAAACATTCCAGTAGCTAGAAAAAAAATTACAAACAAAGTTAATGTATAAACATCATTACAGAATTTAGTACAGCATCTTCAACCATTTTCCAAAAAAATCCAGAGTTTAATTTTGGGCTAACCTGAAAAGTTAAAAACTAAAGTGCAAACATTTTAATTTAAATTAAAAATGGGAAATCAGTGAAGTAGTTTTAGTTGTGCCATGCAAACTTTACACATTTACTGCAAAAAACCAAAGTAGACCTTTAGTTAACTGAAAGGATTTCATCTATAGAAAGGAAAAAAGCAAAGCCTGTACTCTCTCAAAGAGTTAACGCCATGATTCCTGGAACACAGCTGCCATTTGAATGATTTAAACACCCAGATGCATCAAAACCATTTTTCTGTGGCTGAGGAGACTGTAACTCTCCAAAGAAGTTTCATTTCCATAAGTATTTTCATCACTGATGCAGAAACAGTACACATTCTGTGAAGGCAGCAGTTATCACCACTAGGACTACTATACATCTTAAAGGACTACAACGCACAGTCCAAGTCCACTCAACACCTGCACAAGCAAAAGGGCACCTCAGTTATTTCTGCAATTGGTCCTTTGGAGACTCATGGACAATAAGCCATGCCTAAGATGTTTTAAAATTTTTATTTGTTGTCTCAACTTCTAACATTGATTACAGTGAGAAGAAAGAAAATCTTGTTCTCTCCTTTACCCTCAAACAAAAAGGAAGTTCTTATTCCACAGATACACAGAGGCTTCTCAAACTCGTGGTGTTTACAGAAACATGGGGGAAG
Organism: Pachyramphus minor; assembly: GCA_013397135.1. Taxonomy (NCBI): domain Eukaryota; kingdom Metazoa; phylum Chordata; class Aves; order Passeriformes; family Tyrannidae; genus Pachyramphus; species Pachyramphus minor. The sequence goes on along the minus strand of VYXB01000679.1, from coordinate 114,773 downwards.
GCAAAGTTGAAGAGTCACAGCATGTGAAACAAGTCTGGGCAGATGCACAGATCTAAGCAAACAGAAAAGGCAGTAGCCTGCTACTAGCCATCCTCTCTCACCGGAAAATCATGAAACGCATGTGCCATCTACGATTTAAAGGAAGGGTTGCTGTCACAGGGTGTGTATGAAAATAAACAGCACAGAAACACAGTTTACGAGTGCTTAGCTTCAGTATTTTAGGTATTTCTTCTCTATTTTCATTCAACAGAGTCTCCAGCCCAGGATTCCCACCTCTATTTCTATTTCCATAGGTATCACTTAACTGTTTCTGAGATTTTCACGAAACTCTTGCCCCTCTGACATGGCAAGATTTGCACTGCACTCTGCTGGAGTTCACTAAAATGAAGAAAACTATCAGAATGGCTCCCATGAAGTCTGACAAGATCAGCATCTCTCTTTCCAAAAAATTGCCACAAAGATGGTTTATATAACGTCCAGAAACTTAAGGATGTTACTATTTGAAACTATTGCACAGATGCAACATTGGAGACCGTTGGGTATTGCGGTTTGTCCATTACATAATTATCAAACAGAATGAATATACATAATTAACAATCTTGAAGCAGCTTTGGAAGCTCAGCACTTTTGTTTAAGGCCTGTTCTAGGCTGAGAACAAGAAAGAAGCAGCTTAAAAAAAAAAAATCTACGTGCACAAGGATCTAGTCATTTTTTCATTCCCCATCTAAACCCCCCTCACGCTCCACTGTGTCCATATTTAGCTCACATCTTTGTGTTGTTTCGGCTCAACCAAACATCTTAAAAAAAAAAAAAAAAAGGCAATGGAAAGTTCTCCACTGTTACACATAAAGAAATGTGAGCTTTTGCTGGGATAAATCCTTTGTCAGCATGCCTTACATTTCTGTGTAAAAGGGCACATTACTATCATTTAAACTCCTCAATCACTTCTTGTGTAAGTTTACTACATTAAATGGACTTTAACCAATTATCTGTCTGTCCCACTGCTGTTATTAATATATGAAGAGTCTGAAAATACATTAAGACTCCCTTTTACGCTATCGCTGTTGAACAAAGACTTGTACTATCAAGACTGGATTCTAACTACAAACACACATGCTAGTCTACTGAAGTTCCGTTTCACAAAGCAAGGTGGTTAAAACAGAAGTCTGGAAATTCAAACTCTAACCTTAATTTGGCAGAAATAAATCTAAATCTTAGCACTTACTTCAACTGTGCCAAAAGCATAAAGAATTTTCATCTGCAAAATTTTGATAGCAGGTATCCAACTTTTTGAGTGATCTCAGCCATCATCTGTTGTTACACGCAGATACTAAAGACCAGTACAACATTCTAATTAGGGAGTTTTTTTTCAATTACCACTTTTAACTGCATGCACATTCCCAACTCTAAAGCACGAGGGACAATAGCGATATGCAGAAGCATCAAGTACCTCTAACCTAGAGTAATAAAGAGATATCCAAACTCAAAGTTGAACATTTAGATTTTTGCTCTTTGCCCTACTCTGATGGCATGCACCAGAATGCTTAATAAATTGCTCACTCCACCCTCTCTATAACTAAGTTTATTTAAAAGGCTCCCATAACATGTTTCATAAACATGCCTCATTGATCCTTCCTGTGTTCAGCCATCACAATATTGCTACCACACAGTGGATGGTGAAATTGCCAGTGTAGTTTACATATGGGGCACACTGGTCATAAGATATCAGATCTTCACAAAGATCATTCTTAAAAAAAAAAACCAAAATTCTAGCTAATTTGTTTTCATGTGAAGGAAATATAATATTCAAATTTACAGAGACAAGCTAACTTGAGCTATATCTAAAACAAAATTTGCTACACTTATGCCCATGAGCCTCCAAGATCTCATGCTTAGGATATTAGAAAAGTTACTTGAGTAACTACTATGAACTTCTTTTCTAAATCAACTTTTCTACCTTGTGGCCCTATTCCAAATCAGAACAGAGACAAGCATGAATAGAGGCTGCTCTTCAGCCTCTCCTAAAGCTCAAGGTATCTTCAAACCTAATGGAGACAGAAAAGACAAAACAGAAAATAAGAAGAGAAGACATAAAGCAGAGACACCAGAACTCTTAGAAATAACCAAACTGTCTGAATAAAAATAAAGTAAATTACGACAGGAAGGGAAAAAAAAAAACCAAGCCAATTTATTATTTCACCTCATTATCTTTCAATCCAATATCTTCTCAGCTGAATGGCCATGAAAAATAAGATTATTTCTTTAAGCTTTCTCACTGTCTTCCCAGATAGATGTAGAAAAATTCCCCCAGCCCTCAGATGGGTCAAGGCAGGGCAGAAATGGGGAGGAACACCCTAAATACAATTACAATTTAAAGTTAATAAACTACTAAATATAGGGAAATGGAAACAGAAAACGATTCCAGAAGTATCACTAGTGTCCTGTATGAATCAGCAAAGTACAGTCATGCAGCCTGCACAAATGTCCATGTCATACATTTCACTTAAATAGAATTCAGAGGAACAGCAATGTGTAACTATTTAAAGAACTCGTGAACCACACACAATGCAGACACCACTAAAGGACATCTAACCAGCCCAGCTTGCTGAGGAATCACAGTCAGTAAAATAAAAGCATATTAAGATTAGATACATCTACACATAAGAATACAGATGTTGCGGTTTTGTACTGCAAAATTCAGTGTTAGTCAAGCACCTGTGTAACAATATGACATACAATGACACGTCATGAGAGACTTTGTCCTATAGAAAAAGCTCCCACAGAATATGCAGAAAGAAGGAGTTCCTGGAAGACTGTTTTAACAGGTTTGAACTGCAGCAACCATCTCCATGTCCTGTGCTGAACAGTACTACACAGCCAGGGATTTGGCATTTTCCAAGCAGGGATATTCAGTACCAAGAGATAAATAAATAAATATTTTACCACTTTTCAGTAGTCATAACCTGACATTTTATTTCACAACTGTAGCGCGATCTCCTTACAGATGTCTCTGGTTATCTGTTTTCAGGCAAAGTGAATAAATTTGATCCATAAAATCTAAATTCTTCTACAGAATCACACCAAGAGGTGAAGGCAGCAGGTCTGACATAGGCAGTGGGCAGCAGAGGCAAGTTGGACTGCCTGCAGAACAGAAAGCCAAAAAAGTGACTTGCCAGTGACAGTTCTGTCTTTTACAAATCATCTGAATAGATTAATGATAAAACATCTACTGAAGTAGGTAACCATAAGTGATTTTTATTCCCAAGAACATTTTCAAATAGAATCCACTATATGAGAAACAAAGTATTTCAGAGAAAAAAAGGTATCTCCTGGTGACAGAGTAACGCTGTTATGGAGTTCAGCCTAATCCTTCACCAGGGTACATGAGATACAAATTACTTTATAGTGGCATTAAATTAAAAGATGCAGATTAGTTTAAAAGTAGCTACATGGTTTGTTAGGCAAATGTGCTCCCTGCCCATATAATTTACTATTCTTAAAATATACACATGAATATAAATGTCACACAAACATCTGTAGCACACCATTTCTATCTTATTTGGGTCTAAGGAAAGCAGAATATAAAAATCCTGAGCCCAAATGCATAATTTTGACAGAAAAATGTAACCCTAACAGAAGAATAATGAGTGGCCACACAGGAATTTTCCTTACAATACAAAACTTCTGCTATCATTGATAACCTGCAGCACATATTGAAACAGTTTGCAAACCACACACTATTTCAGCCAGTCGCTGATTGTGCTTTATATGTTCTCTTCTTGTGGCACTGCTGGCAACACAGATTTTTGTTTTACACTGGGGTTTTACTATATAACTATATTTTATTTCATCAGAAGTGCCCCTCTACCTCTTGATCTTACATTTAAAGCTCAGAAACTAAAGTCAGAATTCTCTACAAAAAAGAAGACACATTGAGTCATTCCATACATCTGCCCTGAGACTGAAGTTCAAAAAAAAAATCCCTTTATTTGTCTTGTTATTAGAAGCATGAATTATCCAAGCAAAGGTGCTGAGAGAGAAAAATTCAACCAGCTTGTATAACCAGCTGTAGATAAACCAGCAAAACATAAACTCAAAATACTTTCTAATTCTCAAAAACACTGTAGAAAACAGCACTAAATAAGTCAAGAATTACTTCTCACAATTATTCTATTTGGAAATGAAAATAACTGACTGAATGAGCAAATCAAACTGTACTATTTGTGACTGTCTCTGCTCAGATCAATTTTCCCTGAACACAGTCACAGGGCTTCTTAAGCGATCATTACTGTGGCACAGATGTCCTTCACCAAGAGTAAGCTGGAGAAGCCTCCAGCCTCACTTCCTGATGTTAGTTCGTATCTTAATATAAGAGAGTAAGCATAAAGAAAAGCAATGGAATCCAAAATTATTTTCTGGCCCTTTGAGTGAACACATTACCCTGATCTTTAAAGATTTCTCAGTTGAGATCAAACTGCCTGGGAAAGAGCCAAACAGTTCTGCCCCTCCTCATAAAGAAAATTGGGAGTATCACAGGAAGTTCTCAGGTAACAGGTTCCAAAGAGAACAGAGGAATGACTTATTCACACAAGACATGAAGTGTAGTGCTTATTGACAGAAAACATGGCAGCTGCAAAAACCATACATGGGCTCAGAAGATTTTATAAATTAAGTATATCCATGAAACAAAAATCCATACAAAACATCATCCCCACTGAAAAAGTGGGAGAGCTGACCTAAGGAGTAGCCCTATATACCTGGCTAGGGAAGAGTGTAAGAATAAAGCACCTGCTGTCAAATACTGCTTAGTTGTGGCAGACAAGCAGGGGCTTGAAACACTGGTCCTGTCACACACCAGGATCTGAGAGCTTTGGACTTCAAGAGAAAATATCAGATTAAACCCATATGGCTGTTCCTGTGAAGAATGGTCTTTGGGTTGACCCCTCCAAAAAACCCCCAACACACACCACAAACAGAAAGAAACTACAACTACTGCTCCAGTCAATCATTTCTCCAAGAGAGAGATGAAACAGTGGTTTGAGACTGTGATACTATCCATAAAATATTTAGCCCTCTAATCATGCCTGAGAAGATAATTTGCTTCCCCACCTTTCACAGCCTTTTTTAAAAGACATCCAAAGAAACCAAGATGGACTACAGAAAGATCTTTTCCATCATCACTGTAATTAAAGCAGGTTGACCATTTTATTCAAACGACAAAAGGCTTCTAGTGACTTGTAAATGACAACAAAGCTGGAGAGAGTAACATGCAATTTCTGCGAAAAAAAGATGCAGTATTTAAGTAGTTCAATTACATATTAAGATATTGAGGGGGAGAAAAAAACCAGAACAACAATGCCATAATCCTTTTTTGTCATCTGAAAACTGAAAATACTTCAAGTCACTGTCAGTCATACAGCTCTCTACTCCAGAACCAGTTATGAAGAGTACACCACTAAACACCATTCAGTGCTAGAGAGAACATTAAATGCACAGGCAGAGAACAGAAGTACCTTGAACATATCTCACAGTCTGCTAATCCACAATGCACAGCCACACCATGTTCAGAAACATGGACTTTTGAAAGCTATTCAAGAAAACTCTGCCATCTTCCTCTAGCCCAGCAACACAACACAAGCTCAGGAATCCCAACAAACCATAACTAGCATGGCTGGACACAAGCTAACAAACCTTTATCCTAATCTATCCTTAATCTTTTCAGTAATTATCACCACCACGAATACTACCAAAAAAAAAAAAAAAAACCTCAAACAAAACCAACTGAATAAACCACAAAAAGTATTGATTAGTTGTACATGGAATCCCAGTGACCCTCTCATCCTAAAGGGCATTCAGGTTTTTGGTTTTGTTAGTTTGCTTGTTTTTACACAGAATGAAAATTTCTTTATATTATTTCCTTGTGCATACTATTGATTTCTTCAGACTAGAACTGTAATTATGGTGAAGCTTCCTTCTCAAAACAGGTTGTAGCAAGACTGTAGGCCCTTTTAAATTATGCAGACTCACTTGGTGGAGATACAGCTTCAAAAAGCTTACTATGTTCTCAAAACATCACATCCCTCATATATGCAGTCTTATTTTTAAGACTGTGGTCCATGCTGAAAGAAAAGGAAATTTAGGAAGCAAAACATGGCAGAGCAGATCTATGAATTGCACATAGCTTTACCTATCAAGAGCCTTTATGTACTTGGGGGGGGTGGGGAGGGAGAGGCGGGAACAGCTACCCAAAACCTTGTTAAACCTTGAAAGAGATGGTATTTGAAGACAAATGGGGCCAACTGTAGTCCCCTGCTACAATTCTGTTCATCTGCAACACATCACACAAAGCCAGTGCTCTGAGATCAGACCTGAATGTCCATGCTGACAGACTCAGCAACACCAGTATTCTTTTGCAGAAAAATAATCCAGTCATGCTTACAAGCACCATGAAATAAATCCCCCAAACAAATAAACAGAAAGCACCAAACATAAACAAAACCAGGACTCTGTACCTTTCCCTCAAAAAACAAAACCAAGCTATCTGGTATCTGACATGCCTATGGGTCACTGAAAAAAAATTTCAGAGGAAAATATCAACATTCCTCAGCACTGCTGGACTTTGAACACGTACACATTAACTTTCAGCCACAACAGGAAAAAAGAAATACTTTGCAGGTATCTGACAGAACTTCATTCTCTGTAAGACAAGTATTCAGGCACCTCACAAATAAAGAGCCCTTCTACAATTCCACCCCCTGGACATTACAGAAAAACAAATGTGTCTCTGCTCACCCTGAGAAGAGACTGCTCTGAATCTTCCAGACTTTATCTCACAGTGAAAAACATTCAATGCTGAAACCAGACTGAGGCAGTCTGGATTAAACAGATGGCACTCTATTTAGAACAGTTTCACTGTTAATAACATGATAATGCCATTCCTCCTGGAACTCTTCTCATGCACTTCCAATATCCCCATAAAAAAAACCTGAAACCCGTAAGTAGTTTTACATTGAAATACATTTTTTAAAAATGTACTATAGTCTGTCCCAAAATTCTACCAGCATCATGCTATAATCAGTGTCCACTCTTATTCTTATAAGGATATCAGAAACTAACAAAACAGAATTTGTATTCTGCTAACAAAAAATAGCATTGTACCATATACCATGGAGGAATAATTTAAGTCTTTATAAGTTACTGACTGTGTAGTTATCTTTTACCAGTCTCTTTTCAGACGAAAGGGACTATGCACTTAAGCTTGATGAACGCAAAACGTAATTTTAATTAACCAGAGACGAAGGCAACTGGCATTTCACAATCACACAGCCGCAGCATGCAAAACGACGAGTCCCCTGGAGACAAGCACTCGGCGAAACCAAGTAACCATCTCACTCAAGAAGCAGCTGTCAAGAGAATTCTTAACTTCCACTTACCTTTCAGTGCACTTCCAGGATTTCGGGATGCCTCCCCGCTGCTCCTGCGGAAACAAACACCAGCGCTCCTTTAGGACATACTCACTACAAACCAAAAGCCAGCTGTTGGAGCCAGCCTGGCTTGTGAGCACCTCCGCTTTCCCGCACAGCTTCTCCCGCTGCTGGGGCGCGCCCCGAGGGCGGGCACAGAGCGGGCACTGCCCGGGCCCCGCCACCGCTCCCGGGGCAGGGCGGGGGAACGGTGCTTACACAGCACGGGCAGGGGGCGCCGGCGGAGGGCAGAGAGTGGGGGGGGACAGCGAACGGGGACAGGAAAGGGAGAGGGAGCGGGGACGGCAGCAGGGGTGGCGCTGGCGGGAGCGCAAAGAACGGTTCGCGCCCCCGCACGCACAGACCCTGCGGGGCTTCCGTCCGTGCCCACAACGCCGGCGGCCACCGACTTCAGTAGGCAGCCAGCGAAGAGTACGGGCCCCGCGGTGCCAGTGCGGCGAGAGCCTAGCCCCGCTGCGGTGCCGGTGCGAGCCGAGCCCAGCCCAGCGCCTTCGCCCGCCGCCCAGCGCCGCCGCCCCCTCACCCCGCTCCGCCGCCGCCGCCGCCAACCCCGCGCCTCAGCAACGCGCCCGCCCATTGGGCCACACCCCCCGCAACAAGCCCCGCACCGATTGGCCGCTCTCCCGTCCGCGTCTTCCCCCTCCAGCCCCTCGGCCCGAGCCGGTGGTCCCTGCACGGGTCCCGCCTCGCCGGGCCGGGCCAGGAGCGCTGCCGGCGGCAGCCGGGCGGGAGACGACCCCGCGGCCTCCGCACGCGCGCCAGGCCGGGGGAAGGACCGGAACGAAAGCTTCCCGGAACCCGCGTGGCTGGCCGCGCTTCCTGTAGCGGCTGGTCCTCTCCCTGCTTCCGGTTCCGGGTTGCGCTGCGTCCTGAGCAGGGTCGCGGAGCGGGCAGGTACCGGGGACGGGAACGGGCCCTGCCCGCCGGAAGGACCCGTGCGCTGGCAGGGCAGGGCAGCGCAGGCGGGGGCGGCTGTCGCTCCGGGCTGTGCCCTCCGTGCCCCACACGGGCCGCCTCTCGGGCACGGCCTGTGCCGGCCCTGCCGGCGGGGGCGCCCGGCTGGTGCCGCAGTGCAGCCCCCTGGCCGTGCCAGGGCATGACCTCCTTGTAGAGAGGTGAACATTCGTAGCAGAGTAGCCTTATTTTTTGCTGGGAAAGCTGTAGGCTGGGGGTTAATTCAGTGCAGTATTTTCGGGTAGTGACACCGTTAATGCTGCTCTCCGAGTTTCCCTCTACAAGAAAACCCTTTTCACTTGCCTCCACGGCTTGGAGTCTTCCTTAAGAGTAACAGGCACCTCTGTATTCCAGTCAGTTTTGCTAAAACTTCAGGACATTAAATAGGTTTTTTGCCACCTGGTATGTGTTAAAATGGGAAATCTTGCCTTTAAGAAGTCTCAGGTGCTTTATGAAAATGGAGACTTCAAAGCAGTCATTATTTTCTTCCAGTCCTTTAGGATCCCCCTGAAAATGTTCACCCTCCCATCTGCCTTGATCACAGGTTTTAAAGAGAAACTTCATATTTTCATAGTTCTCTAAGGTGTATGTAAATAGAGTGTATTTTTCAGCCTCATCAAATGACTGGTAAGGTACATCTACTTGTCTGCTCATCTCTCCAGGACCTGTTGATCACCATGGTTACATTTCACTGAGCTAGAGGCAGCTGAAAAGGAGCTGAGCAGCTGAGCCTTTGTTCCTCTCAGGTTTTTCTTCAGAGCTTGACGATCATAGCTTTGCCATACCTAGATTAGAAGCTTTCATTCTGAAGTCTTTTTGACATATTCTGGAAAGCCTGTATGATAACGGGCCCTGGTGTTGCTGAAAGGGCGTTTATAGACATTGAAAGCCATTGGTTTGCTTACACTCTTCTCTAGCACACAAGATTGACACAGCTGCTCCAGGGGTGTCCTGGTGGTGGTGGTGACTTACAACACAGCAACACTGAAGTCTGTATGGTTTGCTTTACTGGGCATAATCACCCACTTCTGAAATGCAGCTTGAAGTCTCTAAGCTCTTTGTTTTACAGAACAAAGCTCCTTGTTCTCTGTTCCTTTGTGTTACCTTCCTATTTTTCCTGTACAGGGGATTGTTCCTTGCAAGTGTCTGAAAACAAGCCAACGCTCCCTGCGAAGTAACAGACTCTCCTTTTGCTGTAGGTATGGGACACGGAAATGAACACGGCCATGGCCATGGCCATGGCAAAATGGAACTCCCTGACTACAGGCAGTGGAAGATAGAGGGCACCCCACTGGAGGAGGTCCAGAGAAGGCTGGCTAAGCGGGGTCTTAGGGATCCGTGGGCTCGGTAAGTGCAGCAGCCTCAAAAATAACCTTGATGTGTCGTCTTGTAGCATCTACTGGACCTTGTCATTGCAGACCGTTCTTTCTTTAGTAAAAACAGTGATAATTGATTAGAATTTCAGTTAAGACTTTGTGTACTTTTTGTGTGGAGGTCACACATTCCATCCCCTTGACCAGTCTCCATGCATTGCAAGGCAGCCTTGGCCTTTATGATGTTTTGTGATGATGCAGCTCAGGCAGAGTGACCAATACCTCACCCCCCTCAGTAATACTAGGTCTGCACATGTAAGTTAGCCTGTCCTTCTCTGCAAAGAGACTGCTCAGATCCTGATGAAGACAGTGGAATTGACACTCTCAGTAGGAGCAGCATTCCTCATATACAACAGGAGGCTTTTATTTGAAAAGAAGTGTACTTGTATAGAGGGTGGAATTGCATTCAACTGTGCACTTCATTTGGCTAAAAGTGAATGATATAATGGAGGATCAGCTTTTACCTCTTAAGTTGTCCCACTCTACAGTGAGTATTTCCTCCTTTTTAGATAGAGCAATTCTAGATCATTTAGGCAGCTGTTAAAACAAGTCTTAATGTATTTCTCCCACCTAGCAAATTATGCAACACTTTCCTCAACCACTCTTTCACCCTGGGGAAAAAAAATGCTAAATGTCTTGTGCTGTGTAGTCTGGTTCTTCTGTAAGGGAAAAGCTGCATGAGCAAACTATTCCAGGAGCCTTCATAGAAAAGGCTTTACTTCAAATCACTATAAGAAAAATTGAAGAGCAAATAGGTAATCTGTTAAAAAGTTACATGCTACAGCCTCTGGAGGGGTTTGGGATTGACAGCACTTTTTCCCTTCCTTTGAAATAGTTTAAAGCTGTGAGCATAAATTAAAACATACTTTTAATGATGACAGGAATCCTTTGAAATATCAGTCCTTCATGAATTTTCCGGGCCTGTGTCATATTTATCTTTCCTCTATTTCTGTTGCTTTCCACCTTTATGGCAAATGCACATTAATGTACATATTCCATACAGAGTAAGTTTGTGAAAGATTTCATATTTGGAAATTTTAAGTCTGTATCAATTAGACCCTATACTGCCATCTAGACAATACCCTTCCATCCCCAGATGTTTTCATCCTGAGTCACAAAATCCATCTGTACAAGGGGATTATCTGTGAACATAAATACTTAACCCCCTTGTTTTAATACCCTGTATCTTCTGGAATGACAGTTCTGATTTTAGTGCTTGGTTCTTTTTCCTTTTCTTAAGGACTGCTGAGTCCTTAGAAGAGATAAACTGCATCCACCTTTATAGGTAACAGTGGTCCTACTGCACATAAACGTTGATAGTCAGCTAGTGACTAAGAGTTCAGTAAGAATGTATGCTGACAACAGTAAGGTCAAACAGTGTGAAGTTTGTACATATGCTGTAGCTAAAGCTAAATGCAATCTCTTCAGCCTTTTTTTTTTTAATCATCTGAACCTAATGTAGTTAAGGGTTGTATTGTAAAACAGAAAGTGCCTCCACACTAGGATGAGTTTTCTATGTCTGGAAAAACTCTCCTTGTAAGATTTAACTGTGCTAGATACTGTCTAGCACGGTGAGGAGCCTTTGTAGTTAGTCCATCCCATGCAGGGGCTAGTGGGTTCTGATTTTGTTTCACAGTAAAAACAGATGACAACAATTACAAAACTTTGGGGAGGTGGTTCTTTTGCTATAACTGTGATGTTTGCCGGAATTACTTGTATCTCAAATTATACATGTAAAGATTTAAGAGTTAATATTGTGAACTTTACTTATGGTAACTCCTGGTACTTAAATGATAGAACATTCTATAGAGGCTCAAAGTATCTCTAATTGAAATACCTTCAGCAAGGATTCTTTACGAACAAAGATAGTCCTGTTCATGTTTATCATAGGGGCCCCACTGATTTTGTTTTTTCTTCTGGTTTCGTTTTTCTTCTAGTAATGAAGCCTGGAGATTTATGGGTGCCTATGCAAAACCTGTCACCATAACAGAAGTCTTTACTAGGGGACTCAAGTGGGGATTTGCAGCTTTCGTCATAGCTCTTGGCATTGAATATACGCTGTTTCCTCCAAAGAAAAGTGGAGGCCATCACTGAAGATCAAATATGACAACTTAATACTTACTCATTGTAAGCTGAAACACACATAAGCCTGCTGCTCCCCCTGTACTTCTAATATGCATATTAAAGTCTATCACAGGCAAAACCATGTTTGTTTGATTTTTATTATACTTTTGTAGAAGGATCAAAAAACACAGTCAGAGCAATTTAACTGACCTTGATCCGGGGGGAATACAAGACAAGACTGCTCTTAGGTTTCCTGTACCATCCTCTAAAGAACAAGGGAAACTATGAGACCAGCTCTTTCAAGCCCTGCCAACATTCTGTTAAATAAAATTGAGAACTATGTTGCTTTTAAGAGAAAATTTGTACTGTACTTGTTACAGGTTTAATAACTATTATTTGTTAGTGAGTGGTAATTTCTTAGATGTATTTGTTACTATTCGCTCTTATGTCTCTAAATAAAAATATTACCTTAAAGCTTTAAAAACTACCCCAAATTGCCTTGAAGTATGAGAAAAGACCAAAGCTTATACTTAGTCTTATTGAACAGATAATGAACTTGGCAGGCACTATGCACCAAAATAGTCTGCTGTGTAATATCCAGCCATTAAAAATTACATTGCTGCCACATTTGCTTAGTAAAGTGGAATAAAAGCAACTCAGCAATAACTGTACCTTATCCTAATATGACTTCCAATATACTTGACTGTACTGTGAGAAAGAAAAGTTCCTTTTTTTCTTTGTTCTGGTGTATTAAGTACATATTTATTTTTACGCCTAGAGTATTTTAATACTTTGTTTTAAATGTCCTGGTTTTCCTTAAGTGATCTAACAGCTTCTGGGGTGCTTTAGGGATGCCTGGAATTAAGACTACAGAAGAAATGGACTTGTGGGTAATATATGTCCTTTGCAGTGCTAGGAATTAGAATTGACTGAATATCCTCCTGTAAATTTTGTTAAGCCATTAGTAACGAGGTAAGGAGGACATGTCATCTTTCAATCCAAACAACAAGATATTTGTGTCAATAAACAGAGAAGCAAAATTAGACAAAAAAGGGAGAAACTGTAAATGTCACTACACAATTATATATTGTACTTTCATAGTGAAGAAATGGAAAATTTTAACTAACCCTGTCAAAAATTGCAGGTTTACAAAAAAGCTGAAGGTCCTAGCAAAACATGGCTAAAATATCTTTTTTTTAATATATATATTCACACACAACCTTTTTGAGTGAGATAATAGCAGAGCTTCATTTTTAGAGCCAATAAGCAACATCTGTTACTGTGTGAGTGCAGCTGTACTATTCAGTGGAGTTTGTCATCTGTGTATGACATTGCTCAAGGCACTGTTCATAGTGCAAATATTGGTTTTACTAAATTTTTTCCGCCTAATTTTTTTCTCAAACATTCCTATCCAATTGCATCATTCCCCAGAAAACAAATCAAGAACCTAGTGTGTAAGGTCTGTTGCACAAAATATTTCTGTTGTCCCTCAGGCAGTACCATCCAGGACACACATTTTCAAAGGCTGGTATTCACTGCTTGTCTTCTATCTGGGTCCAAGAATAAACTTCCTAAGAGCACTGAATTTTAGATGGTTGTTCAGAAAAACAATTACCAGAGCTAGCATTACGTGCAGTAGAATCAGTCTTTTTAAATGTTATAAGCCTCCCACTTCACTGATAGAGCAAATATATCAAGGATATTCACTGTTAGACTAGACTAGTTTAGGTGAAAGTCATGCATTTATGAATTAAAGTGATATCATTTGATGGTAATAGCCAGATGGCAGCCACTGCCCTAAACAACTGCCTTTAATTTCTGATTAACATATTTTGCCAATATTGTGGAATATAAAAATGTGCCATCATTATAATACATGCAATAGTCATAAAGATTTTTCTTTCACACATATAATACTACCAATCCTGCCTGGGGATGGAGTATTTTCTGTCTATGAAAATAATAGTACCAAATCTGTCTTCACTGTAACCATAGCAATGGCTGTCCTTACATTAAAACAGCCTGTCTAGCAGCATAGATATTTTACAGTGCAAAAAACAGGGTCATAAACTGCAGTGGCACCTGCAGGTAAGGAACATACATTATTGTAATACCACAGTCAGGAAGCTCTTTTTCTATCTGATGCTCTCTTTTCTGAAATGCAGGTGGAAATCCCATCTCCATCAGAGCTGGTTTTGCTCCCTTGGAATTTTTTTAGTGATTTATCTATGGATATCTATGGTTTTTGCTTATTCTACCTTGATATTTACATCATTAGCATAATCTTCCAAATTTGTATGTTACAGAAAATCAGCTAAATTATTCTAATAGTGACTACAGTGCAGTATAAATTGTCTCTCTCTGAAATTCCTAATTCAGAGCATTATAGAATAACTGTTCTCATTACATGAGGCACTTGCAGTTTAGAGACCAGACTGTCACCACGTGTTATTACCCTGCCTTGAATCACTCCTGAAAACCTTCATAAAACAATTTCTGTTGTGCTCTCAAACTACAAGCTTCTATCCTGCAATTAGATCTTTGCTAGATTTATTAGCTAGACATTAATTCAAATGTATTTTCTGTGTGGGGCTAATGGAAGTATTTGCTTCAAGGGCTTTGACAGGAATATACTCAGGACCTGTGCTTGTCTTGCAATTAAATTTACTGATTTCATTGTGGGTATCAAAACATTCAGGGATTCATCCAAACTGTTTTACATGTGTGACAGGGAACTGATTTTACAGATGTTTTATACATTCTCTGTCCTCAATTGTAGGCCAAAGAGAAATCTGAAAGTCAGATAATCTAATCCTTTCACCATTATTCCAATGGAAAAGTCCTTGAAAGTTAGTCACTTCCCTTAGTGACTGAGCCTTTTTTAAATAATAATAATGAAACCAACACATAGCAAATTAGTGACACCATTTGTATATACAGATGGAACACAGTCATCCTGATCTAATTATGAAATTACAGCTTAAAAGACAACTGCAAGTATTTTAGGAGACATAAATTCTTAGAGGTTTTGATTTACATAGCTAGGAGAATCTACAAAATTAAATAGATCAAACCTGTCATTAAAGCATATCACCTGTTATGAAAGCATATCAAAAGAAATATGTTCAAGCCAGAGATTTATATCCAGAGCCCTTTGCATTGAAACATATAGGACCATCTCTTCTCCATCACATCTAATCTTACTGCTATACTCCATGTTGTACGCTTATACTAATTTACAGTTCTAGTTTACATGAGTAGCTATGGAAGACAATGTAGTATTTCAACACAGAAAGAGGGAAGAATGAAGAAACTTGCATACAACTTCCAAATACTGCCTATAAAAATGTGAAAACTATTTAATAAGCATATAAATATTAGGTACATTAAGGAAAAAGTGGAACACGTGAACAAAAGTGTATATTGGTAGCTTCAGTAATGGCTGTGTTAAATGGGTAAATGACTCATTCTTCTTTCATAAAAGCAAAAAAATCTTTTTTCGTTTAGCTTCTACAAAACTTTATGTGTTTGTATGGAACAGNCTTTCATAAAAGCAAAAAAATCTTCTTTCGTAAGTCTGTAGTGATACCATCTCCTTAAATCTCTTTTATTAGCCTGTACAAAACTTTATGTTTTTGTATGGAACACATCCAAGGAGAAAGTGTACATACTGATTCATAGCAGGTAGCTGGTTTCCTTCTGAATCAGCGCCAATCCAATGCCACATCTTAATAGCCAGCGTATTGGGATACCCTTGAATGACTGATACTACTGTAAGAGCCTGACCACACAGTTTCAGTAAGAACACAGGTATTTTTTCAGAACAAAGAGCTGTCACTTGGTACCTGACCAAATTCTAGTGTGGGTGATTACTTTCTGCCTCCTTTTTCCCTGCAGTTCGAAAGACCGTATGACTGTGTGTGTCCTATCCCAGGGCACTGTGCTTCCATTGCTCTTATTTTTAGCAGCACCAAAAAAATGACTCGCTGTAAATGCTTTGAAATCCAGCGAGCTGGGAGTTGCATGCATCTAATTTCACCACATATGGAGGTAGCTTTTGTCTAGTTCAGCAGACAAAATAGCCCAGAATTTTAGATTTTAGGCCTTTTGGAGAGCAGCTCCAGCTACACTACTAGCAGCTTAGTAAATCGCTTCATGGAAGTTGCTGGGAATCGCAACACCCAGTCTTCAGGAAAAGGCATTATTTAGTATTTATTTAAGATTATACAACGATAAGCATACAACTTTCACATACCTCCACATTATCCTCACTATAAACGAACGAATTCATACAGGGCAAGACATGAACCAAGTAGGGGCTTACATCTGTCTAAACCCAAAACACGGACTCACACTGAAACCAGGTCTGCAGCTGCTCACTGAAAAACGGTCTACTACTTAATAGCTCCCAGGGCAATACAGAGCCGTCCTGTCTGTCCCTGTCCCAGCAGCGGTACAAAAACACAGCCTACAGACGCCTGTGCGCACACCGAACCGAGGACCGCGTTCCCGCTCCCCTCCCGCCCTGTCCCCTCCCCGCTCGGCAGCCACTCGGCGCGTGTCCGGGGAAGGCGCCAGGCGGTGCCTCACGGCCCTGCCCCGCCTCCATCGTGCGGGAGCCGGGCGGGCGCATTTACGCCCTCGAGTTCTGTCTCCAGGAGCACGACCAGAACGGAAAATACAGCTCCTCACCCCGCCTCGCCTGGCTGGGCCGGCAGCGCTCCCGCCTCCTCCCTGTTCCCAAGGCCGAACGCGGACGCTGTAGATGAGACCTCCCCGGCGTGTGTGGGTGCGTTCTACCTTTTCCCCGTTTTTTCCTCACACTTCCCTTCTCACGCCCCGCTCTCAGTGTAGGCGGCTAACACACCGTGCTCCGGGGTCGGGTCCTCTTCCCTGTGTCCGGGCGAGCGGCGCAAGCGGGGCCTGAGCCTGGCCTTGGCTCGCGGGGAAAACCGAAACCGAATGCGGTCTAAAATGACGTAGTTAGAAATTTGGGTGGAAAACTGCATAAACCACGTCTGATTGTTGGTTGGGGGCTGGGGTGGGGGGAAGAAGGAGGGATATTGTTAGGAGGGCTGGGGCGTTAAAAGCAGTGCGTTATCTAAAAAACTTAGTGCGGGCACTACTAGTTTACGCTGTGAGAAACTGTTTAACCCTAATAGAATAATAAGGAATTGCGAAAGTTCCCGAGGGAATTCCCTGATTTTCCAGCGTACCTCGCACAAGTCCTTCAGTTAAAGGGCGTAGGGCGATGAGGAAGTAAAGGAAATGTGAAAGCTGTGGAGCACGCTCTGCAACTTTGAAAAATGCCAGATGGCCGCGGCTGGGAGCGCAGCCCTTCCGCTGCCCCCGCCTTTTCAAACAAAGCAGAGCGGAGGAGGCTCAAAACGCACCCAGCGCCGCCCGTCGCCAGTCCACCAGCTGCTTTCCTCCTGGCGTAGGGTATTCCACATGAACTCATCTTGGGAAACAAGGATCATTTTCCACATCACCCGCACCCGCTGGGGTTATATCCTGGTTTTGTTGCGGGAAAGGCGACTGTGAAACGGTCGAGATAGAAAATGGTAAGCAGGGAGGGTAAGCAGGTTAATTGGAGTCTTGTGCATCTTTGTGTGTGAAGTTTTAGTATGATGTTATTTACTGCTCCTTGCAAGGGTGTAAAAAAATCCTTGATTACACATGAGCGTGAACACACAAATTATTGGGGCAGCTTTATCTCTGGGTATGAACTTTTTTGTTTTGTCTTAGAAGACAAGTTGGTTTTTTTCTCCTCTTTGTAGAGAATCTACATTCAATGTACATCCTGTTGCAGTGCCCAGGTAATCTAAACAAAAAGCCAGGCTGCTGGGCTTTATGTTGCCATTACTTTTGCTTTTTCTTTAATTATTGCAGCTGTTATAACTGTATCTGTGATGTTTGAAAGAATCATCAGATGGCCCCTTCATCTCTTCAAGTGAAGTGGATCTGGCTCAGATAAAAGCACATGGAATGCATTGGGCTTGCCCCAGTCCTGTGACATCCCTGCAGTCAAAATATGGGCACATGGTTTTTGGTTGCAAAGTTATAAACTGGTTCAGTTTGTACTAAAAACTTACTTCACGTTGCTCTTATTCATTCTGCACACAGTACCCAGTGAATGTTATTGGCAAATCACTGTGTGTGCGTAGTTGGTTTTCCTTTTATTTAGAGCATCGTTCCTGGTCTGGTGGAATCATACAGAAGAACACATGATCCCATGTCATTTTTCTTCTGTTTTCCCCCCTCCCATAAAATTAGGAGGTAGACTCCCCACAATAATTTTTGTTCTTGATTCTTGTCCAACAGAGAATGAGTTGATGTAATAAACTGTCTGTGGACCATCAGTGGAAAATACTGGATGGAAATCAATGTGTGTTGGATCTGGATCAGTGATTAGGTAATGGTCAAACGTCAGTCTTCCAATGTTTTTGTAGACAGACTTGCATACAGGTAAGACAGTTTCAGCACTGAAAGTATGATCAGCATTTTTTATAATGAGCATGTGATTTAGCTTATATAAAGGCAGTTCACAAAGTAAGTAATTTATATATGTGTTTTAAAGGCAGATTATTTTTAAAGTAACATATAAATAGTAATTATGCATGTCTGAAATCTCAACTCTGTAGGAAATTACTCCCCACCACACATATGCACATTTCCTCTCTTTTTAACTAGTTTTAGAAGACTAGATAAAAATCAACTGGAATAGTATAAAAGTTTTTCTGAGATTTCTGAAAATGGCCAGAAGTTGTAAAATTCCTGTTTGCTTTAGAGTGAGTCATACATAAAACTTCCTCAAGTCCTTTTAAAAGTCCCAGCTGTATATGTCAGGGAGATACTTTCATGTGAGTGTTTTCTCTCTCCCCTTTCTTGGCTGCATTATGGCATGAAAACAGTCTGTGTCTTTCTATAGAATTCTCACCAGTGTTTGATGCTACATTGAAAATAAGTTAGCAATTAATATGCTTTTTTTCTGATAGAACATTCTCCAAAACACATTAGAGTGTATGAGGAGTTCCTCTGCTTATCCTCTGATACACTCTTTCAGTGGCACCCAGTCCATGGGTTTAACCAAATCTGTTTCTTACTTCCTTTCTGAGGAAAGTCAAGTAGATCTGTAGAGTTATTTTTCATTTAAACAGCTCTTGGAAGGGGGCTTGTAGATGAGTTTCTCTCATCTGCTTCATTTACGAATAGAATATATGACATTGTTGCTTGTAACTTCCAGAAGGTGTAACAAAAGGCTGAAAATCTTCCTCAGGTGCTAGAATCTTCAGTGTGTTAGGCTTTGAAGTTGTGTTGGCTTTTGCTTCCAGTATGGTTCAAACAAAACTATGCAGTTTAGTGATCAAACTCCTTTTAAGGACTAAGATTTATCTTCAGGTTGCTTATCTCACCTTTCTCCTTGTATGTAATGGAGCTCCGAGGAGGCTAGATAGAATTTCCAGAGTTGGTGGCAGTGGAAATTGAGCATAGCACCCTACTGATTTTGTTAATCACATGGCTGGGGGTTTTTCTAGGGTGGAGTTTTTATTTCACTCTTCAGTATGGTGGCACATGATGTTACATGAAGAAAAAGACAGTCTGTGGCTTATCTAACCTTCAGAGTTAACCAATTTGCATATTGAAGGTTGGAAATTTTTCTTTGAATGGTTCTTCAATCTTTTTGAGCATGAAGGGTGTGTATGGAGAATCCATACCTCCCAGCAGACAAAACCCCAATAACTTATTCAGGTTGGAATCACTTTAAATGATGCTAATAAGTAAGAAAATCCACACACTGCTGTATTTACAGGTAATTAGTGTTTTAAAATATTACATGTTATATTGAGAGCATTTCCTTAATTTTTACTTAGTTCAAGACCAAGTGCATGCCTCATAGCAGTGGTTTTATATGTGGGATTTTTTTTCATTCTTTCATCTACTGTATATGATTGCACTATCTTATAACTCCAAAAGCTTCCTGAAAAATGCCTTGAGACTTTTAGGGGAGAAAAGATGGTGATGAGCAGAGGGATGGAGGGTTGCTGGGAAGAGGTCAGAGCTTTCAGAAATACTTGAAGTACCACTCATTAGCAAGCTGATGACTTGTTTCACTTCCTATGGAATCTACAGATTGGTGTTAAGGTAATTCACTTTAAAAAGAACTTGCATGTCTTTCTGATTAGTATGATCTACCAAATACTTTTAGTTCTGTAATGAACAGCTGGGAGAGTCCCTTGAGCACATGAGGTCTGTGAAGAGTAAGTTGGAGTTTTAGTTGAAAGCAAAATACTTAAATTAGGAGAGTTGACTGTGAACTTGTGCAGCAGATCTCTGATTTATTAACTTTTAATTCTCTTCCACAGAACTGCTTTTGTAAAAATGCATCTAATTAAGAATGAACACCAGAGAAGTGCTGCGGTAGACATGGCCTTCATGTCATGTTGTTTTCCTGTTTAAAACCAGTAGGCTGGCAATTTTAAAGGCCAGCAACAGAGTGATGACCACGTGCCAAGTGCCAGCTGCCCTTATTCACCAGATTCAAGAAGAACTGGATAAAGAAGAAGAAGAGATGATGGTTTTCCTGTGCCGAGACCTTGCTCCTGACTTGGCCACTGCCGATCTTAGAGAGATCTTGGCAGCTTTGAATGAGAGGGAGAAACTGTCTCCGGTTGGCTTGTCTGAGCTGCTGTACAGAGTTAAGAGGTTTGACTTGCTGAGGAGGATCTTGAACATTGAGAAAGCAACAGTGGAAGCTCATCTTACCAGGAGTCTCAGACTTATCCCTGATTACAGGTAATATATCTATTTCAGATTTCAAAGCTATGCTGTCTTGTTCAAAGTAAATGGGGTTTTTTTCTTAGTTTTGGAGAGGAATTGGGAGGGTTGGTTTTTTATTTATTTTTCAAAAAGTTATTAATGGTAAAAGAAAAGCAGAAAAGGGCGTTATATCTAGAGTTATAGTGAAAAGAATATGTCATGTTTAGTCCCTAAATTAAACCTTAGTAGTTTCTCACAAGTCATGGCATTAGAAGTGTCTGTATTTCAGGAGTTTGTATGTTAGTCAATAAAACCAATGATGTTTGTAGAATCCTAGATTAGCAGATAAAAATGGAACTTTAAAGGGACATCATTAGTTAGAGATGTTTTCTAGTTTGCTTTGGTCACGTAGCCATGTGATATGGCTTTTCTCAAGGGACTTCTCTCACTACTTTTTTACTCTGTTAGTTTTGAGAGGCTCAGGTGGAGAAGTTCCAGTTATTTTCTTCGAGAGACTTCAGAAAGAAATATATGTACTCACAAGGAATATTTTCCTGTTTTAACTTCTCACTAAAATAAAAACCCTGTAACTAATAGGTAAAAATGTTGAAGATGTGTTCTGTTGTCTCATTCTCTATTGAAACATTAAGGAGACTTCTGTTTTCCTAACAGCGGCTATTACACAATGTGAGTAATGCAACTGCAAATTAGCAAGAGTAGGATCTTGTAGCAGGGTAGGTTTTTTGCCTATTTATTAACTGGAAATGATACATTAAAACGGGAACATGGGAGAAGTTGAGTAGTTGGGCAAGGGAGGGTTCTTGCCTCAAGCTAACACTCTAGAATCATCTCAACTTTTTTTCAGGGTACTAATGGTAGAGATAAATGAGAATCTGGAAAAAGAGGAAGTGGGTTCTCTTGTTTTTCTACTCAGAGATTATACACCTCGGATGAAAATGGCAAAAGATAAGGTATGTTTTTCTGGTATTCTGCCCTGGAGCAATGAGAGATCAAAGTGAAAAGGCAAATAGCTGGAGATCAAAAGGAGCGGAGACAGTGCCGCAAGGGGTAGCGGGGCAGGAGTAGGAAGGCATCAGAAAGTGGACACAGAGTAGTGTCATTTTGTTGGGTTTTAATTCAAGGAAGGAAGCCTGGAAAACAGGGAACAGTGCTTGCTGTATCTAGATGCATAGTGTTAGAATGAACCTTAAAGCAGAAGGCATTTTTACAAAGTCTTCAGTAATACTGACCTGAAAGCTCATATAAGAGGGATCTGAAACCAATAATCATTTGAAATGTATCTTGAATTGTAAGGTCACTTCTTATGTTTGTGCTCTGCTTCACTTACAAAAGAACAGATTTATTTTAATTATGCCTTTCTCTGTACCTTTGTATTCTGAATATTTAAGTCTTCTGAGACAGCAGAAATTCAGTAGAGACAGTTCAGAAAACTTGACCACTGTGCATAGAAGAATGAAGATTCCTATCTTCTTCAAGACTTTTCCTTTGTGAAGGAAGGAGAGGCCCTTCAAATTTCACAAGGCTTTTCTTGCCTCTTGATTAGTGGCATGTGAGGTGATGTTCCCAGTGACTAGCTTTGTAGCAAAAATGAAATGGAGAACTCTTTCCTCAAAAACTTAAGATTAATTTTTAAGAATATCACTCTCTAGTTTCTGTTACTGCTGTGATAATACCAAGAATTCTTTTACCTTTCCAAATATTTTCTTAGTGTTTCAGAAGGTGCCATCCCTGCATTGCTTGTACAACCTTTATGACCTCCCCATGGTATTTTCTGGGTTGTTTTGTTTCTTCTGACAGAGAACAAATTACTGATATGTTTGGGTTTTGTTTGCTATTCTAGAGTTTTCTAGCTCTTGTAATTGACCTGGAGAAACTAAATTTGGTGGCTCCTAATCAACTGGATTTGATAGAAAACTGTTTTCGAAGTATTCACAGGATAGATTTGATTAGGAAGATTCAGAACTACAAACACAAAGGTAAGATGCTATTTTTGCAGCATTTACTCTTGATAGCAAGAATGAGATGTGCTTTTACTGAAAATAAAACTATGAATTACAAATTTACATGCTTAACAGATTTAGGTTTTAAAACAGTTGATCATGGTGTGTGTTTCTGTTAAATTTGCAGCTTTAGTGTCCGTTCATTCTCAGCCAGTGTATGTAAATGCACGGCAGGCATCTCTCACTAATCTCAATCTGATTGATCCTCCTTACAATTCAGAGGTAAGTGTACAAGAAATCAGACAAATCTTTTAGTTCTGAATATTGCCAGATGTTAAAAGGAGATTCATCTTTCAGAGCTTGAGGAATGAGAGATTGCTAGTGATTAAAATACTACTTGGTTTGTTTCTGTTATTCCTGCTATTTGCTGGGTTTAGGGTCTGATTTAAATCTTCTAACTGAGGAAGGTCCTCTTTAAAGAACTCCTGTGAATTTTTTCCTATTAGTTGAACATGTAAAATCTGTACCTTGAAAGGTTTTTTTCTACTACACTTGAAAAGTTTTGCTGGTCTTTACAAAACATATTCTTCTTTGTTCCTCCGGACCTTGCAGGGAAAGTAGCTTTTAATTTTTGCATGTGGAGATTAGAACTTTGGAAGAAGATTTTTTCAGACTTTTTTTTTGTGGTTTGTTTGAATCTCATTTTAAGAAAATATGTCAATATGTGAAAAGTCATCAAATCATACTGCATACAGTATTCTTTATATTTGGGTTAGGTCTGATATTGTATTAGTATGACCTTTCTTAAAGTCTTTAGTCCTGCTAAATTGGATGAGATTATTTCTGTCATGTGTTCCCTGCTGCTCTATGGGAAACAAAATTCACTTCTGTGGGGATTTTTTTTGTTTGTTTTACTAGATTAGGGAATAAACTTTTCTTTGCTGATCATGACAAGGGGGTAATTTTTTTCTGAGGAGGAACAATTTTGGAGTTTTTTGTTTGTGCTTTTGGTAGGTTTTTTCATTAGTTATTTTGTAATTCTAATTAGTTGATATATATGAATCTAAAACATGTAATGCTTTTATTGAGGAAGAAAGACTATTGTGTTTTATTTTGGAACACGTGATTATTAATTCTTGAAGGAGAAAGGGAAAATTATGCCCTTTTTCTTCATTTTAGATTCAGAATGGGAGCAAAGAGATATTACAAAATGGACTAAATCATACTCTGGGTAAGAGCATTTTTATCTGAGTTTTGATAATCTAAAAGAGCCAATTTATTAATTTCTTTGTATCAAAAGGACTGTTGTTTGATAGTTGTGTTTATGATTAATCCAGTTGATAACACTAGGAGCAGAAAGTATTTGGTACCTCTGAAAACTGAGCCTGGCCTTATTATTTGGTCTTGTAGTTGCTTTGGTGGTGCGGCAACATTTTAAAACTTTATTAAAAATTGTTGTGGCCTTCCATTCTCACAACTCTTTAACAGAATAAATACTTTATTAATAAAATCATGGGTAAGATTGACTATCCTGAGTACCAGGTTCTTTCCATGTGTGTTGTGTTTTCTCTGGAAACCCCAAATACTGCTCAAATATGGTGATTTATTTTAAGAGTAATTGGCTGAATTTTCTCAGTGTAGGAGAGATTCTTTTTTTATTCCAGTCACAAGCAATGTAAAATGCAATCCAAATGACAATTTAGAAGAGAAGAGTTTAAGGATTTTTAAACTTCGGTGGCATGCATAGAATCTAAGCAGTCCAGATGAGTGAGATACATTCCTCTTTGTAACTGATCTGGTGTCAATGAAACCTCATTGGTACTCATGTACTGAGATTACTTCTGTACGTTTTAACTGCAGCAGAACCAGTTCCCATGTCCATTCAGGAATCGGGATCAGCACCACATAAGGTATGTGCTTGTGCATATGTATGCGTGTAAATATAATAACCTCTGTGAGAAGTAACCTTGGTTTTCTTTGTGTTTCCTTTTGAGATTTTCTTTAATTGTGTGCAGAGTAATGTGTACACCCTCAGCCATAAACAGGTTCTGTGAATTGCTTTTGCAGAATATATTTTTAATTTAAAAAATTTGCTGCTACTCTGGAAGCAGCAATGTGCAAAATCCATGTATATGTGGTGTGTACACAGAACTTGTGCATTTATTAGTGGAGGCCAAGTTAAAACCTGTTGGAGGTCAGACGTTTCTTACCATCTTCATTAGAAATCACAGGGTTTCTTTGCATGCAGAAAATTTTGGTTTTGCCTCCCTCCTCACCCCTTGCTGCTCCAGGCAGGAGACAGATATGCTTATATGATAAGAATGAACTACTACTATTTTTTGCTGGTTTTCCTGTAGGACGGAACAACAGAGTTACCTGTAGCAAATGGATTTTAATCTCTTTAGAGAGGAGAGGGATTGTGATAGAGCCATTACAGATTATTTAGGAACAAGGCGGTTGTTCCACTAAATAAGGAAATTAATGTTCTGATGAGCAATGCTTGCTTGCACACCTGAAGAACACAAAAGTTCTCACTTCATTGTGTTGGCAGTATGAAGCTTTTAGCTCCCAACATGTCAATAGCAGAGACAGTATTATAATACTTATATAAGTATTTGTTTTATGCTTAAATAAATACTTAATTTGGAAGTACTATAGAAGGATCATTGCTGTCATAATGCAGGGCTTTAAAAAGCCCCTCCACCCCATATGGCAAAAAAACCCAAAACCTGACAGACTTAAAGATCTGTTTAGAAGTAAGGTTCATTTCAGACTTACATCTATCATTTTTTATATAGTCTTAGTTTCTGAGGATCTTTATGGTGGCAGGATTGCATAACGCAAGGAGACAAAAATTAAGCCTGTGCTAGAAATAGGGGGAAAGAATCATTAGTCCATTTCTCCTGATTTTTTTTGTTGCGTAAATAAGGCATGCTACCTCCCAGCTAGCTACTCTATGGAAAACAGCTAAATGTAATTTAATAAATCTGAGGTGGTAAAATTTGAGAAAAGAGTGAGGTCTTTAAGTTGAGAGAGTGACATGCTAACTTTGTAATTGTCCTTTCATGTTCCTCAGGGGACTGATGAACCTTACAGAATGCAAAGTCAACCTTTAGGAATATGCCTGATCATAGACTGTATTGGCAATGATACAGGTAAGTCTCTGGAATTTGAAGTTCGTTGTCTTGTTAATGTCAGATAATTAGAACAATTTAATATAAAGAATATATTGTACACTTACCAGCCAGGCTAGGGTAATGTTGTCCTAGTCAGCTAGTCTACCAATTCTAGTAAGTCTTCTAAATCAGGGAGTTGGAAGGCCCAACCTGAGGTAAAAAACTATTACAAGCAGTGCTTGTTTATTTTTTGGTGCAGAATCTCTGAATGAAAGAACCAACAGCATAGATTTAGAGTAGTCATGTGTTCCATTATTAATAATGCACCTAATAATGCTTCTGGCATACATTGCTCAGTTTAACTGATACTGTCACCATCCTGTCACTCTAGTCAATGCCATGGTTAAAATGTGGGGTTTTTTCTGATGGCCTTTGTAGAATCCAAGAATTAGATTTTTGCATAAGCTGAAAAACCCCTCACTGTTTTGTTTTGTTACCACCGTAACACTTCAGGCTAAAAATAAAAGTGAAGAGAATATTTGCAGTCAAGTTCTGTCAAGTCATCAGTTCTGTAGTAGGAGATGTAGGAGAAGGAGAGGATTTGTGGGCGTATCTTTTGTTTTTCTCATACATAATGGACCAACTTAAAATTATTCATGTAGTTGTTGAAGAGCAGTGGATGTGGAAAGTAAAATTTTTGTGTTTGCTTTACAATAATATGTTGGGTAATTTATAGAAACCAAGACATTTTGCCATTAGGATAACAGGAACTAGAACTGATTCACAATCCTGCCATGCATGGGTAAGAGGGAGAAGGCAGGCACTTAACTCAGTTACATGCAACTGGGAAGCATCTTTGAGAGTTTGGTCTGTACTACCAAGTTCATCAGTGATCTCTGGAGAAGGAAAAAAAACCCAAAACCAACCAAACAAAATCCCACCAAAAAGCCCCAGAAGAACAAGGGTGCAATTGCTATATATAGAAATTACATTGTTCAACCTAAAGTACTAAAGCACTTCCTTACTTCTACTCTCAAAAAAACAAAAAAACCCCAACAACCTGAATTTGTCCTAAGAGGAAAATAGACTGTCTGCCAAGGACTGAAGGACTGGGGCTGGTGGCTCTTGGGATCAAACATTCTGCTCTGTCCTGCTGCCTACTTCTCTGCTTTCCTGTTCTCTTTCTTTGAGAAAGCAAATGACCCTTTGGATGCAAGAAACTTACTATGCAGCCTTAATCTGTAAAGTAGCTTCATAGTCTGCTCCAGTACCAAAATAATTGCAACTTGGAGCTCTGTTTCTTCAGTGTAGAGCTAAAGAGAACATGAGGTGTGAAAATAGCCTTGGTTAAAAAAACACAAATCTTTAAATTTCTTTGTCTCTAATGGCATATGAGTATGTGCAGACTCCAATTTACTGAACTATGTTTTATTGGCCTTGTTTTACTATGCCAGGACTGACTTTTTTAAATGAATATAAAAGCAGATAAGGCATATATGCTGGAGAAATCAGGAAGGAAAGAAAGAACTGCTATGTCAGATACATAAATTTAGATCTGCTCTTTCTTAGAAGGCATAGATCTTTTGCACAGGCAATCTACATAAGAAACATAAGAGGGCAGGGAGAACATACGGAGCTGTATCTGTGGCATGTGTTAGAATCTATAGCCATCCCAAGATTTAATCTCAGAAAGGTGAACAAGTAGTAGCGACTGCAGGATCAAGGATTGCAACAGTTGAAAATGCCCATTGTAAACAACACAAATTTATTAAATGCTGATAAAATTCAAACTGAAATGCACCTTGCTGTTCTGTAAATAGCTGCTTTTGACTTTTCCATTTGGAAGCCAGTTTTTATCCTTACATTGTAAACAATCAGGGGAGAAAAGGCTAGTTTTTATGTAGAATGCAGATTCTCAGAAGTCAGTGGAGGTTTGTTGGGAGATGGTTAGTGTTGAAGAAACAGATAGTTTCTGATCTCAGGTTGCAGCATGTAATGCTGTGGTTTTCTTGCCTTAAAGTGTCCAAGGCTTACAATGTATAATTTCTGATTCATTGTTAAACTAAGGTGTCAGCTCTTAACTTTGTTGAGGGTTTTGTTTTCTTTTTTAAACTGTGACATTTAAATGTGTGAATGGACTAAGTTGACACCAGGTTTTGTGTCTCTGTGTATGTACATGTGCCGGTGAGATCGGTAAATTACAGGAAAATCATCCTCTTGTTTTGTGTATGTAGTGCTGCCCTCTACCTGACAGAGTGCTTCATGGAGTATGTAACTGCCAGACCGTGTTGATACTGAATCTTGTCCCTGAATTTTGAGAGCATGTTTTTACTGCATACAATAGAGGGAATTTACCTTTCATTTTCAAATGTTAGAAGTCTGGACAGTTTTTGAATTATTTTATAAAATTTAATCAAACCATCAGAATTGGAGTGAAACTGTAACAGTTCTTGTTTATTACCTCACTATAGTGAATGGTTTGTATCTACCCTGTATTTTGCTGAGGAAAGTTAAGAGTTCTGTTCCCTGTTTTCACTATGGGCTTTTTGAGGAGAACAGTGAGTAGTACAGCTGCTTGGCTGCCGGTTACCTCTGAAATAGCCTCTGCTAGTTAGGGATTGTTAAACTTGTGAAGTCAAAGAACAGTCAAGCTTCCTATGTGTATAAGGCATTTTACATACCTGATACTTTCATATCAGAAACTGTGCATGGGCAGTGTATGTATGTGGTTTATAGTAAAGATAGAATGGTACAGGTATGAGTTGTAGTAACAGCTTTTGGTTCTCTGATCAATCACTTAATACCTGTGGTTTTAACCACCATGTATCTGGTTTCACTCACATATTAATAATCATCCAGAGTAGTTATTTAGAACTTAGCACATTTTCCTGCAGCACAGGTTAACACAAATACAGTATAGTTAAATCTCAGGATTTCGCTACCTACAGTTTTAATTTCTAACTCATTTGAAAGGGTTCTTTGTTCAGCTTTGTTTTTTCGCTGAAAATTCCATTCTGTCACTGTTAAGATGCCAGTGTACATGTGGTTCCTGGAACTCATCACTTAAAGTCTGTTTTATATAATAGGAAGCGTAAATGACTGCAGAAGGTTCATTTTTGACTGATGTAAGGGAGCCTCTGTGTTTTTTATGCAATTCTGTATATCTGTGATAGCCATTCAGAGTAATTTTGACCAGTTAAAAGGGGAAACAGACTTCCCATGCTGTTCAGATAATTACTTACCATTTCAAGTACGTGAAGCATTTTCTAATGTTTTTTTTCTTGCCTGATATTTTAAGTCCTAGGAACTTGGGATACTGACCCTAAACGAAGTATGTAAGGGTCTGCGGAATGTGGAACAGATCATGTGCCAAATAATACTGTCTTTGTTATCATGAAGTAGATAACTCACATTAAAGACAACATATAAGTATATAATGTACTGTGATCAACACTGAGTACTCCTGATTTTTTTAATTATTGTGATAAAATAAACTACTTAGTTCCAATAGCAAAACACTGTAAATGTTGTAATTCAGGATAGTTGAAATTGAGCCTTGATGTGCTGTGATTTAATTACATCTTGCTTCTTTCAGATGTATTGGAAGAGACCTTCAAAGGCTTGGGGTATGACGTTCATTGTCACAGATATTTAAATATTGCCACCATGAAGCAAACATTGCTTGAAGTTGCAAGGTTGCAGCAGCACAGAAACTATGACAGCTTCATTTGCATATTGGTTAGCCGTGGAAGTCATCAGAGCATCTTCTGTACAGATATTACCTGTTCTGGATTCCCTTTGGAACAAATAAAAAATTACTTCACACCAGACTCATGTCCTGGACTCCTAGGAAAACCAAAGCTTTTTTTTATTCAGAGCTACATTGTGCCAGAAAATGAGCAAGAGTGTACTAGTCTGTTGGAAGTAGATGGAAATGATAAGAATATCATTACTAAAGTCATTATCCCCCGAGGAGCAGACATCTTTTGGAGTCATTGTAAGGTGGATGTGTCTACACTAGAAAAATCCTCAACTT
Organism: Pachyramphus minor; assembly: GCA_013397135.1. Classification (NCBI taxonomy): domain Eukaryota; kingdom Metazoa; phylum Chordata; class Aves; order Passeriformes; family Tyrannidae; genus Pachyramphus; species Pachyramphus minor. The sequence goes on along the minus strand of VYXB01000679.1, from coordinate 85,025 downwards.
CATCCTCGTATTATCTGAGTTGTCTGGCTGAGCTACTCCGCGATCCTTACATAAGGTAAATTAAAAAAAGATGAAAAAAAGAACCCATTTACTATGACTGCCTGTTGTCATTGAGAAACAGAAACCTTAAGTTCCATCCCATCTGGTCCTGTCAAGTGTCTTCGTGCAGTGTCATAGGCTAATAGACAAATACACCTGATCCTCAGACAATCACATAGAAAGGTAAGGTAGCCTAAGGAAGGAATGAAGTTTCTGATTATGACGAGTAAAATTTAAGTGTATTACAGCACTGGGGTTTGCAGAGTGAGAAGGGAGTCCTGGGTAATGTATGTCAGCACTTCAGAGAGGATGGGAAATCTTCCTTCTCCAAGATAACAAGGCACATTCCAGGCTTCTGTTAAATTGAGGATTGTCATGTACTGATAAGAAGAGCTCTGCTTGCAAATATGAAGAAGTCGGTGCCTAAGTTCAGGAAAAAGGCAGTAGTGAGGGAAGGATTTTCTGCTTTCTGTAGATTTAATTAATCCTTCACTCAGGGAGCCACTAGATTGCTAGTATTCTTGAATTTAAACTGTCAGAAAACTTCTCTCTGTTTAAAAGGATCAAAAAGAATCTGAGCAAAAGTCAGACATTTGGATATATAACTTAACAACAAAGGTTTTCTCTATGCAACTGATCTGTTGGGGAGCTAACAGCTGTTTTTCGAGGTAGTTCCAGCATTAACATTTAGTACCTTGTTACAAATGCCAAAACCTTATCTTGAAATCACAGATCATCGTATCAGCATAATTAATATCACAACAGTGATTTGGTTTATAACAGTTTGTCTCAAAATGCATCTTCAGCCTTTCATTTTAGAAGTCTAGACTCTGCAGTAAAGACTGACATTTGAAACTTTCTCCTTGTTGAGTTTAAAGTTGTCTTCTCTCTTGTGGATTCTTATATGGTGTCTTGCTTCATTCTCTAATGGAATGCTTTTACTTTTGTTGCTGCAGGAAATTCCCTATATCAGATATCCATACAGAACTGAATGGAAGAGTTTATAAATGGAATGAGACTGCTGACCCATGCCAACAATACTCACTTCTGCTCCAACACACACTGACTAAGGAACTTTTTCTTTTTCCCACTTAACTGCTCTTGAAAAGGACATATCTTAAGTTTCTAACAAGAAGTATTTAATATGATCCAAACAGTTTCACACATACTTTTACTTTATGTATTTTATTTCATGTATATCTAAAGTGCCTGTTGCTTCCAAACCCAAGAATTTGGAAGCATTTTGGTGTTAAGACACTAGATTTTGTATTTTATTGCAGAAGTCTCTGAAAGCTTGGATGAGAATGGTAGCTATTGTATAGCACTGCAGCAGATCTTGCAACTAAATACAACAGGTAAACAGAGTGGGAAGAGCTCTAAACTGTTGGGTTTTCCAACAAAACTGAAGGAGAGAGACATGGTTTTTTTTAGTAATCTGGGTTCCATCTGCTTGCTGCCTTAAAGGTTGTGTCATCAGTACTGTCCACAGCACGCAAGGGCTCTATGTTAATAAATGAGGCAGTCTACCATGTTTTGGACTAAGTATGTTTTCCGTGGGTGCAGAAAGGAATCTACATGTGGCAGGATATTACAGTAATCTATGACACAGTTAAAAAAATGGGGGATTTTGGCAGATGTTTTGTGGAAGCTGTAACATGATTCACACTCATTACAGCCACAGTTGTAAAAGGGCACTTAAGTATATTTGAACCTAAATGTGGCTTGTAGCATGGCTCTTAAGCTGTGGGCTCTTAAGACTGGATTAAATTAAACACTCCACCCTCACTGGTTTTGCTTATGAAAAAGAGTATGCCTGTATTAATGTATTTTTTCCCAACTTTTTTCCATAAATATAAAAACTTTTCTCCAGTGCAGTAAATGAAAAGTTCAGTTAATCTGCTTGTTGTATAACAGTATAACCTTGGATGGGTAGTCCCTCCTAAAGTAGGCCACTTTTAAACTTCTGATATTCCTAATAGAATCTGCTATCCAGGAAAAAAATGCAATGCCTTGGCATGCCTTGCTTGATTTCTGGTGTAGTTTTTTAATGGGTAAAGAGAAGAATTAAAGTGACAGATTTGGAATCTTAAAGTTACTTCCTATGAGGGCTGGTAAGTGAAGCAAATGGTGAAACCAGCATTTTCTGTGGTTGTAGAAATAAGATGTCATTTCAAGTCATATGTATGTAAGTGATGTTAACAAACGTGATCTCTTTCACAAATTAACTTCACTTTCCGATTTCCCTCACTAGCTTTTGCATGTGATGAGCACTTCTGCTACCTTATAGACAACCAAAAGCAGGGAGAATGGAACCAAGAGGAGGCAGATGAGGAAAGGAAATATGGAAAATGTAAGCAGGAACAAGAAGGGGAATGGTAGGGAACATCAAGAGAAGAACAGGTAGGGAAAAGATAATTTGGAGGAGAAATACAGTATCAATATTCCTATGAGAAAAAAAAGAAGGAAATAAGAGACTGGCTATCCTTATAGGCACTAATGATGTGGTGGGTTGGTGATGTTTTGTTGGTTGATTGTTTTAGGGTTTTTTCAGTGATGCTAAATACAGCTGTTTATTTAAAATATTAGCAATAGAATATATTCTTCAGAATATGTTCTTACAGTTTTGTGACAATGTAAGTTTGGTTTGAAGGTCAAGAAGTGTACATAATCTTTGCCTTAGTGCATGACACAGTAAGTCCATGTTCCTTTTGGGAAGAAGTGACAAAGAAATGCCTTTTGAAGACTAGAGGGTCCTGTAATTAACCCTTACAGTGTAAAAGGAAGGGAGTCTCTTTGAGTCTGGATTCTTGGATTGGAAGTGATTACAACCCTCTGAAGAGTTGTGGGGACCACTATGTATTGCGCAGCATTCGTGGATATCAGATACTGATTTTCTACACTGATGTTTTATCCCTCAGTAGATTCTTTAACCATAGCAGTGCTTAATCTGTAATCATTCATTTAAGCAGTATTTAATGTCTTTACACCTCTTTCAGGAGTGATATATGGGTAGGCTGATTCCCTGTACCTAGTGCGTAGTGAAAAGTAGAAATGAAGTCAGGATTTATGCAGGAATTTTGTGATGCCGGTTGTATGTCACTTCTCCCATAGCTTATAGAATCGTAGAATGTGATGAATTGGAAGGGACCTATCAGGATCATTGAGTCCAACTCCTGACCCTGCATAGGATAGCCCAAAGAATCACACCATGTGATTCCTGAACTCTCAGGCTGGTGCTGTGACCACTTCCCTGGGAAGGAGCCTCTTCCAGTGCTCAACCACTTTCTGGATGAAAAACCTTTTTCTGATACCTAACCTAAACCTTCTCTAATTCAACTTCATGCTATTTCCTTGAGTCCTGTCACTGGTCACCACAGAGAAGAGATCAGTGCCTGTCCCTCTTCTTCCCCTTACAAGGAAGTTGTAACTGCAGTGAGATCTCCCCTCAGCCTCCTCCAGGCTGAACAGATCAAGTGCCCTCAGCTCTTCCTCATAACCCTCCACACCTGTCTGTTCTTGCCATACTGTGCACCAAAATTTGAGTCTAGAAGTGGATGCAGAGCGTAGGCTGCATCAAGTTGTACCTGTATTGCAGACATAGTAATTAAATGATTTCAGGTTAAATTATTCAGTAGCCCAAAGAAAAGGGGAAGAGAATGAATTCTGGAGCCATCGTGAGTTCAGGGTGCTAGCACAGGAACATAAAAAGTGACATGCTGTAGAAGTTTCATGGTCTTGGACTGCCAAAATGTCTACCTTGTTAAACTGCAGTTTTTGAAAACTAAAACAAGTTACTCTGCGCCTGCATTGTCATTGCTTGGAATATGGCTGTCAGATTCCATGACCCTTAATTTCAGTTTTGGTTTCTGCTAACTGGAATAGAAATTCCTTGTGGTTCTGTGTGTGCTGTATATATGGAAGGGGGGAAAGAGAATTGGCAGAACATAAATGATGCCTTTTGGTGGCTCAGGAGGTGTACTCATGAGGCAGGAGATTCTGTGGTGTGTTGTACCAGACTTAATGTGCGTGATTTTTCTCAGCCACCTACACTGACGTGGCTGAGCCATAAATGGAGTTTACTTCGCAGTGTTACATACTTCTGTATTACGATGCTCATTATCCAAAAAAGTTATGTTCAAGAGGAAGTTATGGTGCTAGGACATGCTAGCAGTTGTAGATGGAGCATGTTGTATGTCTAATTTCCCCTTTCAACTCTGCATAAGGAGTGACTTCTGTTACAGATACCTGAGTCAGAGAAGCTTTTTGAGAGCTTTTGTGAATTCTTTTCTGCTATCTGAAGTTTCAAGTTTCTGACATGCTGGATGATGTTGCTGAGATGAGGCTGCCATCTGTATGGATGTTCTAACTATGGTTCATTTAAAATAAATCTCCTGTACTTAATTATTTAACAGCTTTTCTGTGGCTGTTTTGAAGAATGTCTATTTTTCAGCTTCTGTATTAGAATCAAGAGGACATTGTACGCGAATCCAAATGGTGGATTTCAAGCTGATGTTCTGAATAAAATTTTTGAATGCAGTCAGACTGACTGTCGCTATCTCTCTTTAGAACACAAAGTAATTCTGAAAGTCTTGGTTGGCTTATCTTGTAGACCTTTTCAGCTTGTTAAATTTGGCTGTGGAGTTCTCCAGCTCTATAAAAATGAACTGACTGAACAAAGGACACCGAGCCTTAAAGTTTCAACAGGTAGCTTGGCTGTCGTTGGTGTGTTAAACAGCAGCTTTTAATGGCAGGAGCAAGGAGACACTTCCCATTGTGTCTCAGCTGACTTCAGGGTGGGGAGGGGATACACACTGCTGAAGGCCCCAGGGAACCTGCACTGAGCAGAGGCTGCTCACCTTCCTCCTCCTCTCCTTCCTGGAGCAAGGAGGGGGACACAGACCCGCACACAAATGGCAGTGCAGCGCTCTCCCACAAGCACTGCTCTTCCTTTCACCAAAAAAAGAAAACCTGGCTGAGATGTTTGAGCTATTTTTGTGATGTAGCCTGCTTTAAAGTGGCTTGGCAGCAAAGACGAGAAGATCCACTGGTCTTGTATTTCCTGCCAGAGGCATTGTCTGTAGCTTTGTTCCAGTCAGTAAAACTTGAAAGGAAAAAAAATAGTAAGTTTGTAACCCTTATTGCTTATTTTATGTGATTTTCTGATACACCTTCTGTGAGGGTGTATCTCAAAGGACACACTGGAGAGGCTAATTCATTACTTCCCTGTGTGATGCCCAGCTAGGTCCAGCTGGGAGTGTTCGGGTGAGTTGTGCCAAGCCTGGGGAGCAAGCAGATCCTGTGCTCCGTGTGTGTGAGTGCTGGGTGCTCAGCATCACCCTGTTTTACTGGATTGTTTGTTCGTTCGCCTTTGCTTCAGGACCCTGGTTTTTACTGCCATGTTCTGTAAGTGACCTGTAAAATGCACAAAGTGGTAGAGGGCTCTAAAAACCCTGCAGCAGTAAGCTGAAAGTAGGTGAGCAGGTGGTGAGCTGGCAGTATGTCCTTTTGCTGTGGAGAGAGGGAGCTTATGGACAGCTTGCAAATGCAGCATGTGTGGAGAGGTCTTGAGGGTAATTCCAAACTCAAGCAGGAAATGGTTGGAGTGAAAAAATCTTTCTAAGAATGGTAGCAACACAGACTTGAAGACTATTTTAAAGGTAGATGAAGGAGTCTGAGCTGGATCAAGGTCCGTTGGGCTGGACCAATTGCACCTGGGTCAGGGCAAGCCCAGATATGATTACCTGCATCAAAAGGAAAGAGGCCAGCAGGTCGAGGGAGGGGATTCTCCCCCTCTGCCCTTGTGAGACTCCACTTGGAGTGCTGCATCCAGCTCTGGGGTCTTCAGCACAGGAAAGACATGGGCCTGTTGGAGTGGGTCCAGAGGAGGGCCATGCAGATGAGGAGAGGGACAGAGTACTTTTGTTACAAAGCCTGAGAGCTGGGATTATTCGCCATAGGGAAGAGAAGGCTTTGGGGAGACCTCATTGCAGCCTTCCAATGCCGTATAAGGGGCTTCATAAAAAGGAGGGAGAGGGAGTTTTTATTGAAACAAATCACTCAACACCAATATTTGATCATTGCTAAGCAAGGATTTTTTTATTAGCGCTGGGATTGCACTGAGGATTTTCCTTCTGTAAGTACTCCTAATGTTTAGTTAATTACAGATTGCTTGTATTTTCCCTTTCTCGGAAATATTTTGTATAAACACACCTATTCCCGTATTTGTTTTGCTTATTACAATTTATGGTGTTTTGCTGCCATCTTCTGTCCTTTTACAAGGAAGAGCAGTTGTGGATTCCCCATTCCTGAAAGTGTTCAAGTACAGGTTGGATGGGGCTTTGAGCAACCTGATCCACTGAGTGGCATCCCTACATGTGGCAGGGCATTGAAACTGGATGATCTTTAAGGTGCCTTCCAACCCATTCTATGATTCTGTGATCTTGCTGCAGTTTGATTTGCTGATGAAATGACTGTATGCAGCCAGTGTATTCACAACTTGCCCCTGTTCTAAAACAATGATTTTTTTAAAGTCTTTAAATTGAAATCATTAGCTCTAAATTCTGAATTGTCATAATTCAGTTTGAAACTATACAGGCTTGTTAGTTTAGACGGAATCAGTTTAATCTAAGTTATTCTGCTAAATGTAGTTGAGTAAAATACCTAGATAAGGGGTGTAGAGCAGCTTTTAGCTAAATTAATTTGAAGTCTGACATAATTTACATGTGTAGATAACAGGCTGAGAGGTGAACCTTTTTGATAGCAGCTTAGGTGAAAAGGTTGTTGCAATACATGGGATTTCGTATGAGAAGGAATGTGAAGAACAGTTACTGAGGTGTGAGAGAGTAAGTTTGAATACAGGAAAAAGCAATCTGACCTGTGTTTTTGGTTTTATGCCTTTTTCTGTTTTTTCTGTCTTATGACTTAGGGACAGGACACAATTCAGGATTCATGGGTTGTGTCAAACCTTGTTTTCCTAAGTTGGCATGTGGACTTGGGGATTGTATTTTCTATATGCCTCTGCACGCAAAAATGCCGCAGTCTATTCTCTGTGCCCCTACATGCTATGATACCTTCTGTGGTTTATCTGCTGAGCTGTCCTCCCAGATGCTTCAAAGGCTTTGGATACATAGGTTCTGTCTCTAATCTGCTTTCCTGATTTTCTTCTTGTGCTCCTTCATGTCCTTTGCTTCCAGCTGCTCTAAACAAAAGATTGAAGGCCTACCATCCAAAAGGCACTGAAGGACCTGATAACGGCAAAATGTGGCATTTTTTTTTAAGTTTGCATTTTGAAGATGGCAGCAGAATGTGCGAGACACAGAGACAAATGGAGCTTCACAGTTCTAACTTTTTGAATCTGACTTAGAAAAGGCCTCAGGACATCTTGAAATTAAAACCAGTAAGGGGTAGCATGCAAAGACCTTGTTGGAAGGATTAAAAGAAGGCAAGAGTTTTTAGTAAGCTATTGCAGAGGCCTTGGTACAGGAGAAAAGGTCCCTTTTGTGAGATCCCTTCTTAGAAGCCGTATGTGCACTCTTTAACCTGGTACAGCTGTGTATGCATTGAATTCTCCCTCTGGCCTTTTCCTTGTGTGAGGGAGCAAGTTGTTCCATTTGTTTATAGCTATTTAATTTCTTGAACTTCTGTGCTATAACATACCATATTTCAATATATCTCAACATCATCACCTGATATTCAGAGTGCTGTAGCAAAAGTATTTCTTGCTGCTGTTGAAGGAGCATGGAGTACTGCCTTCATTTTGTCCTACTAAAATGCACAAAAGCAGGTGTATGTTGCTTTGTAGTGAGCAGAAAGGAACTGGAGTAAATGGAGTTTTTGATTTCAACCCGAGGCTGGACTTAAATGCATGGTACTTGAAGTTTTTATGACTTTTCAGCTTTAAAAAGGTTTTTTTTAAGAGTGGGAGGTAACTTCTAAGTCTTAGCAAAAAAAGTGGTAGAGTGGTATGCACTTCTTAGGTCTCTGTTCTGCTTGCATCCTTTTCCAGTGGATCGGTATGAATCACCTGCTCCACGTATTCACTACTGCTCTCAAAAAAAACAACTCAGATGTCTTAACGTGCAATAGTTTCACTGTGAACCCTTTGCCATCTGGAGTTAAAATATTGTGACATTGGAAACAGCTGGAGACTTCTGTCCCCATCACTAATTCAGACTGAAGAGTTTGGCTGCTGAATCTGCCTTTTGCATACAGATGAGAACCCAGATGCTAAACCTTTCTTCTACATTTTGATAGCATGGTGACAACATCCCCAGCTGTCAGGGCAAAAAGATACAGCGTCCTGAAGTTGATGCACAAATTCCTGAGTTCTATTCCATGCAACAGAACTTTTCTTTCTGAAAGTATTCCCGAAGATGCTAATTTCCTCCTACTCATGGCCACAGTTGATGGATGTGTCTCTTTCCTTGACGTTCCACAGTGTGCGTGGTATATTCAGGCCCTCAGCAGCAAGCTACAGTTGTTGGTACCAAGGTGAATACTTTGCTTAGTGCTCTGATTAAATTATTTTCTCCAAAGGCAATTCATATCGGAACCCATGTTCTGAGGTGGACAAAATTAGTTAAACAGATGATTTTACACTGATAAATTTACATTAACACTGCTAGTACCATAGAGATAATCTGAAGAATAAGAAGTTTATTGTAAAAAAACCCTCAAAGCCTCCTATCTATAACCTTTAAGGCAGAGCTGTTTTTTGAGTGGATTTAGGTAAAAATATTTTATTCCATTGTTTCTCTTTACTGGTTAAATCAAGGAAGACAAAACAAGAAAAGGTCTTGTTTTTCATATGACTCAAATGAGACCAGAAGAGGAGAACTTTAGAGAAAAGGATGTGTTTTCCTTTTTTGTGTTTCAAATGTTCATAGCGTACTTTCTAGCTGATCAGGGAGGTGTTAAATGTATGGCCATTTGCTCACTAATAAGTAATTCTTTTATTCTCTCCTTCTGTCTGTAGGGGTAAAGATACTGTGTTGATTCTTACAGAAGTTAATTGGGATGTGGCCAGTCATGTTAACCACAGGGGGACAAAGCAGATACTCCAAACAGCATGTACCTTAAGAAGATTTACACTCCCATACCTAGGGAACCCTCCTTCAGAGCAATATCGGGGCTTTTATCATCTTACTTAAATGCAGTTCATCACACTGCCTATTTTAAGACTGTTACCCAAAATCCTGTGATCTGTTAGCTTCAAGGCAACCCCTCATAAATTTTTTTTGCAAACTAACTGTGAAACTGGAGGAGACACTATTAATCCACGTGCCAGCAATTTAGATCATCTATATATTGAGAGTTACCAGGGCTGGGAAAAACATGCTTCTATCATGTTAAACATTTTTGTACCTGCACAGGCTGCAGATAGAAGAGGATTTTTCTGGCAGCATAGGGGATGCATGTAACCTTCCAAGTCTAAACCAGGACTGTTAATGGTCTGATTTAGGCTTATCATATTTTATTTGCAGGCTAACAATTTTAAAGCCTTGTATTGGGTCTGACTGAGCTGGCATTCATTTCCCCATATCAGCCATCACAGTGCTGTGCTTTACATTGGGAGCCAGAAGGGTGTTGATAACACATGGGTGTTTCGGCTACTGCTGAGCGCAGCATCAGTGCTGTAACATTCATTCTGAGGGCAAGATTCTGGGACGGGACACAACCAGGCCAGTGGACCCAAACTGACCAAAGGGATATTCCGTAGCACATGATGTCAGCTGAGATATAAAAAGTACGGCAAGGAGCAGGAAGAGGAACATTCATTGTCTCCAATGGCTGCGTGGTGAGAAACGGTCACGCATGCTGAAGCTTCTTGGAAGTGGACGGACATCGCTGCTCATGGGAAGTAGAGAATGAATTTTTTGCTTTGCTTTTGCACGTGCAAGCTTCTGCTTTGCTTTAGCCTTAGTAAACTGCCTTATCCCAACCCCCAGGTTTTCTTCCATCTTATTCACTCCCCCCTGTCTGGCTGGGAAGGGGAGTGATGGAGTGGTTGAGTGGGCACCTGGCGTCCAGCCATGGTCAACCCACCACAATCTGCTTCTAAATCCACTAGCTATGCTCACAGAGAGAGAGAAAAGTGGGAATGAAGAGGCAAAAGCTTAGGTAGCAAGTGGAAAAGGATTTCTTCCACCTCTAATGTAAATGGCATTTAAATAGAGGACCAGTTACCAACTGAATTCAGGAATTTGTCCCACAGTGCACGCTGATACTGTCAAATGCCTAACATAAACTTCACGTGCAATGAGATCTTTCCAAAACTGAGTAAAGCCAAAATGCTGCATATTATTCCCTGTGTGAAACCTCATGAACTCTTACTTCCCCATCCCTTCTGAGAAGAAAATTTAGGGTAGAAGATTAGCGTGCTATGAAATATGCCATTCAGCAGTGTATCTCCATAGGTTTATCAGATTGATTAACTTTGCTAAGCATTAAATTTTTTTATTATTGTTTCTTGATTTAAAATCTAAAATGCAGGCATATGAGAAACCGGGCTCCTTGTTGATTAAGCTTCTAACAGAGAATTTTGTGAGTTAACTGAAATAATGCCATGTTGTTTTGTTACGAGCATTTACTCTGTGTGCCTGTGTCCTTCCTGTTTATTACTGCATTAAATTCTCAGTTCTAAGAGCTTGGTGAGATAAAAATTATGTGTTGGGGTAAGGCTTTTCCTTGTTTCTGACTGGCTCTTGGGCTGCATAAATCAGTGGGGTTTTAACTGCTTCAGGATTTAAGCTGAAGTGAAGCTTAGTTAATTTCAGCAAAGCACTCGTATGTGGTTACTAGCCATATACATTAGGGTGAAGATTTGAAAGCGTACTGCTTAGTGCTGTTGGGTGCAATTTCTAGCTTGCACTATTTTTAGTTGGGAAGTTTTGCATCACAGAGATCATTGAAATGCAGCCAGTTTTCCAAAACATGATGGTCACTTTTTGTCATGATGAACAGGTTAGTATGACCTATTGCATTTTATGTGTTCTGACTTTGTATAGCTGCCACACTTGAAGTCACATTTATGCCACAAATAAGGAAAAACAAGCAAACAAATGTGGTTGGTTGCTGTTGAGGCTCACTGATGGCACACTGAAACAGATGCACATGTGCATGCTCTCCAACTGCAGAATTAAGGAAGGGTTGTGTCTTGTGCAGCCCTTGTTTAGACAGATTTAAGTGAAACTAAAAAGAGTCTTCAGGGGAAGTCGGGAAGTCTTGGGAAGACCAGTTTCTTGAAGTGGGATTTGTAACATCCACAAGTTTCTGGTACCCTCCTGGTCCCTCTTGTGGTTTTTGTGCAGGAGCTGTGTATCCTACTGTGTGCCAGTGAAGGCTGCAGTCATTACAGTTGCTGAGCAGCCAGTAGACTCAGCAGTTTTACTTCCTCAAGACCACCCTTTCTAGGCGAGGTGAATGTTTGGCAGGCTGTACAAGAAAAAGATTGGGTCAGCGACAGTTCTAGAGAAAGCCGGAGGGACAAAGCCAGGGTGCAGGGGAGCTGAGGGAAATTAGAGAGATTGTAATTAAACAAAAGGGCAGGAACATTTCCAGGAAGGGTGAGAAAGGAAGAAATCAAAAGTAAAACTAATATAAGACAGAATGCTGCCGGAAGGGGTGGTCCTTTAAACTACTGTATGAAGGGAGAGGCCACTATCAAGTATTTGTCACATGGTGCAGATCACGGCATGGTGGCCCTTTCTGACTGCAACTAAACTCTTGATTCAGGTAAGACACAGAAGAACTAATCCAGGGAAAGAGTTGCTGAGACTTGAGATGACATGGAGACAGAAATATTTTGGGCCTGAAGATGAAATCATACTCGTGGTGACCCTTTGGGTAAAGGCACAGCTCATGCCAGTGAAACAAGTTGGACGGGTTTTCTGATCTGTTACTGCCCTAAGCCTTTTGGAAGGAATTTGTGTGCCTCATTCTATCAAGGGGTATGTTGTAATTTCTGAGTTTGTAAGGGTAGATAGGTTGAAATCAATGAATGACTGTTTTCATTGCAAAATTTTAACAAATTCTGGCTCTCCTAGCTGTTTCTCTTCATAATCCTGTCTTCACAATCTTCTGGGAACCCGGTAGCCATACTGACTTCTGTTCATCTATTTCCTGCTGAATGGAAGAGACTGGTGACTAGCATGCTGGGAACCTTTCCACTTCAGAGGGTGAAAATGTCAAAAGTTAATTATTGCTTAAATTCTGCTGTAAATGGGGAAGTATATTAAGTAAATAATTTCAAAATAATGTTTAGTTGTTGAGTCCCCTGTATTTACTGAGTACTGCTACTGAATTTGGTGCTAAAAGTTGACTCTTTTTAATTTAGAAAATAATTTTCCTGTTGAAAATAGGCTAGGGTGAGTTGGAGAGGGACTTCAGAGAAAGGATGTAACTCATGGTAGATCTGGTGACACAGCAGGACTGTGTCTGAGACTTTTTCAATTAAAAGATATAGTTGATTCACCCTTCCTTCACTGTCTCTTAATTCGGATTTTTGTAAGAGAGCAAAAGTACTGAGCTGTGCTGTATGCTAGAAAGCACTAAATATGCTGCTTACTGTGTCCCCCTTAAAACAAAAGCAAAACCTATTACTTTTGTAGCTTACTTACAATTTTTTCTCACAAGTTCTGCAATAACCAATTTTCTGAAACAGGAATTGCAATAGGTGGAGTAGGGAGATCTGCTGCTTTATTACCAGTTTATTTGTTTTAATGTACTTCTTGTAAGTCATGTGACAATATAGATATCGTACAAAAGTACTTTTCCTGGAACTGTAGAGACTATGCCTGTTCCACTTTTTTCAGAGTAGTTCCAGCACTCCTCCACCCTGTCCTCCCATGTAAGTGATGTAAAATTACTATTATTATTCAATTTGTGTGTTGTATCAGTTGTGTCTTCAATCTAGTAAAGTGGGAGAAAAAGACATTGGCAGTTAAACACCGTTTTAGTTGTCCTCCCTGTAATTACAGACAAGCTTAAATATAGTATATAGGTGGCACATCTGTTTCAACTGCAATAATTGGATGGGTTTGAAACTTACAGCCTTTGAGAAATAAAAATGAAAATTCCCTTTACAAGAAAGATTTGCTTTTGTAAGCATATACTTTGTATCTTAAACAAAAGGCATGGTTTATGTGAGAAAGAAGATAACTGCCTAACTAGCTACCAGGAAAGTACACTTCTCTTTCCTGTGTGAATACAGAAGTAGGAAGTTAGATCTGCAGTCATCAAATTGTGAGTAGCACAATTCAGATACTAGTGGTTTTGTGGTGATATGGGCTGAAATGGTGTAGATTCTAGTCTGTTTAAAAATGCAGTTTGAATGGATTTAAAGAAAACAGTATTTGGGGGCAGAGAGTGAATCACATGTGCTATGTCACATGTTTTGCTGTTTTATAATTTTTTTTGAAAGACAAAGGTTTAAGATTCAGTTGTATGTTCACTCTTGCTAACCAACAGAATACTGACCCAGGGCATGCCGCAAAAAGCTGTTTTGCGGTAGAGTGGTCCTTGAAGGAGAGTGGAATACAGTTGTCTAATTGTTAATATCAGTTAGTCAGCTGGGCTACCTTGGAGTTACCAGCCCTGGTATAGAAACATTTGCAGTAGCAAGAGGATTAAATGGATTGCATAGTATTCCAGTAGTGTAGGAGTAGAAAGTTTTCCTTTGCTCTTGTCAACTTTTCTGTCTCCCAGTGAGTGTCTCTCAATGCAATAAGAGACCTCTTCTGAAGGCATTTTTATCAGGTTTCCCTTCAGAGATTTCCAGGTGTCTTATATCTAAGGCAGAGAGAATAAAGTGATATATGGTTCTCTTACCAGAGGGAAGTGGAGGCAGGTCCTTTAAGTGTCAGCTGTTTGTCTCAAACTTTCTGAGTATTGCTACAGGAGAGGTGTGATCAGAGGAGAGGGTCTGTGGAGGTGGCACAGCGCTGTTCTGGGCCAACTCCCTGCTCCACCCTGAGACTTGTGCCCTGTCACCCTCCCCAGCTCACTTCCTGGGGAAGGGCTGGCTGCTCACACAGGAACAAAATGCTCAAAAAGTCTAATTTAGATAAGAGGCATGCACCAGCTTAACTACAACAGGGTGTGGGTTGAGCCCCGCTCCCCTTCCTTTTTTATCTCTCTTTTCTCTGGCTCTCTTTCCCCAGCTCCACACCATCCATGTGGCAGCACCGATGCAGGATCTAAGGACTGGTGATATTCTTTGTTTTCTTCCTTGCTTTGTCTGGGCAAAGCAGGGCTGTCACGTTCTACCCTCTACGCAGTTTTGAAGTTTGTTGTGGGAAGGGGGGGACTGTGGAGGTATTTGTTCCTTGTGAGCCAGTACCTTAGTGGTTTGTGAACCAGCACCTTAGAGTGGTGATGTTGTAGTGAAGTAGTGGGTTATGTGCCAGCACCTTTTGAGGAGTTTGGTGTGGGAGTTGTGAAGTGCTGTGTACAAAACCAAGGGCTTGTTAACCTCTTTTGTGGAAGTGTACTGTATAAATTTAAGGCTGTGTTAGCCAGTGCCTTATGAGTGTAAATAGTAGGCTGGTTGCTGCAGCTAAGAAGATTGTACAATAAAACAGTGAGTTCCTGACACGTCTGATATCTTTGTTCAGCCTGTCGAGAATTTATAACAAGCATCATGCCCCTACCACTGGCTCATGATGTCAACAGAGGCAGGTCCTTTAAGTTTCAGGGTGAGATAGTTGCAAGGCTTGCAGTTGGTATTTTCTGACTTTCTCTTGTGCTCAAAGTTGAATCCATAAGCCAAGTTTAATATTTCTAAGGCTAATGGAGGAAGTGGAGTGGAAGGGAGGTGGTATTTTGTGCTCAGAGAAACAGAGGTAGTCTGATAAGAATTCTTTTGGCCTTTTTAAAAGGGTTGACATGATCTGTATTTAATACTACAAACAGATTGAAAGCTGGGAACTGAGTTTTATTTGATGCAGATAAACTGAAATAGGAAGAGGTGTTTTGGGTATGCTAACCATCATCAGAAGCAGTGTAAAAAGAAAGGAGAAGCCAGCTATAGCTTAGAGCAGTTATACCCATGTGAACTCTTTAGCTTTACCATGTAAAACCTTTCTTGTGGTGTAAAACTTGGCAGTCTCGTTTATTACTATTCTGTATTTCAGACTGGCAAGTGGCTGTTGCTCCCAAATGTGATCAAATCTCAAAAAACTCCCAAGCCCAAAAAAACCAGCAGCAGCCTGCCAGGATTGTACATCCTGTACATTGGTACTTCCTACTGTAGAGACACCATAGGAAGCAAGAACAATCCATGATTTTCTCTGTTTATGTCACTTAGTACAGAAGTTTTAATACTCCTTGTTAAGTCCAGCGAACCAAAAGAGCTAAGCATCAAAGCTGTGATAGCAAAGGCAGCCTCTCTCTACTGAAGTACTTCTAATTGCATGTATTTATTTTGGGCTATTCTACGTGATGGGTTACCATTTATATAAATCAATGTTATTGCACTACTGTCACTGACAAATGAAATCAACTGCTGTTTGTATTTAGATCCAAATCCTGATGTGAAATGAGTACAGACTTCCACAAACTCCTTTTTGAAGTTTCCGAAGCTTTGGTCACAGATGAACTGGCAGCACTGAAGTTCCTCAGCCTGGATCATGTTCCCATGAGGAAGCTGGAAGCCATCCAGGAGCCCAAGGCCTTCTTTGAGGTGCTGAAGGAGAAAGACATGATCGAGGCAGGGAACGTGGCCTTTCTCAGGGAGCTGCTGTACCTGATCGGTCGGATCGACCTCCTGACTGCCCACCTGGGTTCCAGCCGGGAGCAGATGGAGAGAGAGCTGCAGGTCCAAGGCAGGGCAAAGGTGTCAGCTTACAGGTAAGCACAGAAGCAGTGAACACAAAATGTTGCACACAAAATGTACAACAGTTCAGTTGTGTACTGTCTTGTTTTCTGTCTGTACTGTTGTCTTAGGAGTATCCTGGGATAATTGTATTTATTACAGCATGAATTTCTGCCATAGTGAGTTTGACATTTTGTGGTTCAAGTCTGTAATTGTGGTGTTTACTCTGTATAACTTTCTAGAACAGTCTCTCTATTCTTTATTGTCAGGCAACTGCTATATGGAATTGCAGAGGACTTGACTCCAGAAGATGTCAAATGTGTGAAGTTCCTGCTCCAAAAAAAATTACCCAAGAACAAGCTCCAGGATAATGCTGTATGAAAAGTGATCTTGAGAAGTTCTTTTGCAAGGCTAGTTCAGAGTGTGGTAGTTCTTGTAGGAAGGGAGGAAAGAGGAAGCAGTCTGCTGTCATGAAAATCTGGTGTTGAAAGAATTGTGATGTTAGCTGATAGCTGCTGTGCAAAAAAATGGACCCTTATTTTTTTCATAGTATCTTTTCTCTGCCCTTTTTTGCTCTCCTGGTCTTATTTTCTCTCCACCACCTGTGTCCCTAATCTTTTCTTTTTGCAAAATCCATCCAGCTCTTCCTTTAATATTTGCTTGACATTTATAAGACATTTATGTAAGAAGAGTGATGTTTGCTAAAGGAAAAATAATGTTTTGGAGACAGAAAATCGAGCTCTAATGTGAGTTCAACCACAAATTTTTGTGTGTCATTGAGTAAATTTTCTACTTCATTGTAATTTGGAGTAATGGCATTTTGTTAGCTTCTCCCCAAAGGTATTAAGAGTTTTAATGAGATAGTTTAACACTTGTAAATAATGAATGGTGTTATAAAAATGCTTGGTATTATTAAGAAGCTTTATTAAAAATCCTATTTGTGTATTGTGATACCTAGAGGAATATAAGTAGATTTACCTCCAACTTTGTGGACTATTGAGCTTTAATAAAAAAAACAATTAGCCCTGAACACCTTTTCTGTAACAGAAAATGTAAAATGTTATACTAGAGGACTTAACAGCCCTTCATCAGAACATAAAGGCACAACAGGATGCCATGTTGTTATCCACATCAGTGCTTTGTACTGCTAGAACAAAGCAGGATAACCTAGCTGTGGGCAATTTCTATTCACCCTGTCCTAACCTTACCAATGTGCTTATTCAATTGCATCATGACCCTTCTTTTAATGAGGTTTGAAGGAAAAAGTGAATGTTCTTTAGCTGGTCAGTCTCTGAGTGAGCATGTTGTCTTCTGCTCTGTCCAGAGGTGCCTGAAGTTACTGAGTTTGGGTTATGTGTTCTTGTTCTGCCAGTCAATGTTGCAGGTTTTTCTGGAAATGGAAAGAAATGGGATAATTAAAGAAGATGACCTGACAATGCTGAAAGATATATTAAAGGCATTTAGAGCTGACATAAAGAGGAAAATTGATATCTATGAAGAAAAAAAGAAAGGTAAATTTACTTAATCTGCTGTTTAATAATAGAGCTGGGGTCTTTCGTGGGGTTTTTGTCTCCATTGTTGGCAGCTTAGAAGTCCAGATATGAGAGGGAGATCTTACAGTATCCTAGGACAGGCAGAGCAGCTCTAGAAACCTCTGGCTTCTGAAGTTTTCTGCTACTTCATTATCTCATCATACCTTGTATCTGACCTTGAAACATGTTCTGTGCCTTGTAAATGGTCTTCTCCCTCCTCTTTGCTTTAAATGCAATTTATCTGTTTAGGAAAAAGTGCAGTGCTGATTTTGGACCAGCATAGCTTTTCAGTCACTGAAAGAGACTGGAAGTGACAGTTGACTTGGGAAAGCTTGTACTGGGAGATTGTCAGCATTGCCTTCTGTTACCCAGGCTGTTTGGTCTTAGTCAAAGATAAGTTCCTGAAGACCCAGTACTTGGCTAAAGTGTAGCTTTCTGTAACCAGATGGCAAATTTCAAGGACTTCAATACATTTGGGCTGTTGCAGCTGAGGTGGTGCATTCTGACACCACAGCCAGGCCTTACTCTTTGGAAAACAGGATGTCTCACTCAGTAGCAATTGAGAGCTGTTTTCCTCCTAACTTCCTTTGAATGACTGAGGACATGAGTTTCCTTAAACACATTGATACAGCCCCTGCAGTTCCCTGCAGAGCTGCTGAGTAGTTTCCCCTGCATGTCTTTGTGCTGCTGACCTCTAAAAGACTAGTGTGTCTAAAAGAGGAGAAGAAAATTGCCAAGGGCGGTTAGAGTAATCAAGTCCTGTGGCAGGGAATGGCTTTTTAGTAGTGTTGTTACTATTTTGTCCCCCTTGATAAGTAGAAAAAGAGCATGCCATGTAGATCTTGTTGCCTTGACAATTAAATTTCATTTAAACACATCTGTTAACTTGTTAAAGGGGCACTGTGATTTAGTTTCTGTGGGTAGAGTCATGGATTAGATGATTTCTTAACTGTTTTTTCAGAAAGTTGCATTCAAATAAGTGTTTTGTTGCTTTGAGGAGATCTTCCGTTATGCTGGCATTTTGTGTCACCCAAACAGTGAAGTTCTCTGGGGAAGAGACAGTAGCCTCAAAAGTAAATTGTGCAAAAACGGGTCTCTCCTTTCGCTTACGTATCCCATAGTGGAGATGCTGGTGAAATGGCTTGCCTAAGGTGACTACTCACATTCAGCCTTTTATTATCTGTATCTTGCTACCAGTAAAAGAGCAGAGAAGAAATGGAACACAGCTCTTCCCAGCTTCTGTAATAACCAGTAGTCTGTGAAACTGGAAATGTGCTTGGTGCAGCTCTGCAAAATGATGGTGTGAAAACCACATTCCATCTCGCTCCTTGTACTGATTTTTGAGTGTTGAAATATGCACAGTGGAAGATTTATCTTTTTTGTCCTAAAACATTCTGTTTATCTTCTCCTTCTAACAAAATTATTCTAAAGAAGAACTCCACTATCCTGTGTCTGTCTCTGTGCATCCGGGGGAACAAGGAGCAGAGGGGACGCCAACACACCTGGTAAGAAATACTTGAAGATTACCCTTAAAGTATCTATCCAAACTTCTGGGAGAGGGAGCATAAATTCATAAGAGTAAGCAGGTAGAACAGCTGAGAGGGAGGGGTTCTGGCTTTATATGTAAGCCTTGGAACAATTTGTCTTCTCCAAACAAGACCAAGACCTCTTCCTTTCTGGGAACAGGGCTGTCAGCAACATTTTAAGTAATAAATGAAGCTGTTGTGTGAAGAAAACCAATCTTAATGATAATGGAGATGGGGACATTAAAGTCCTGGATGGAACATTCCTGGACAGATGGGAAGGGAACAGCGGAACTTGCTACCTCACTAGAATTCCATAAGGACCACCAGAGGGAATGGTAGGGTGCACGAATTTTCCTCTGCACATGCAAATTTGTGTTTCTGGATACTTGCTTGCTCCCATATCAACATCATATCCTCACCACAGAGAGAGCGGAGGAGGGATTCAGGGAGACAATGCACATTCCTCTCCTTGTAGAAATATTGTGTTCTTAGACTTTTCCTTTTTTGTTTCTCAGCCCTTGTGATTTTTGTCCTTGGGTATTGAAGGACCAACAATCACTAGTGTTTCTATTTTGAATACTTGGCATTGCTTTCTTACCTGATTTTTTTGTTTCTACAGCCTGTGGAAACATATAAGATGAAAAATATCCCCCATGGTTACTGTGTGATCCTTAACAACTACATTTTTAACAATCCACGTTGCAACAGAAAAGGAACAGTGAAAGATGGAGGTAAATACTTTTTTAATGCAATTACTGATTTGTTTTTTCTCTCATAATTCTCCAAGACAATTATCTAATTTTTCCTGTGAAGAAGAATCATGTCCACTGTACTCCTTGGCCTTCAGAGTAACTGAAGTGGCAGTCACTGTAGAAATTGGAAATATGCCACTTCCAAGAGTTTAGCTGATGGCATAAAGAGGGATCTGCTTTTTGTTGTAGGTAAAAAGCATTTGATTATATCTACTGAGTAGTGAAGGAGGCATTCTGATTCCACCTTTTCACTTTTTTTATTCTTAGTTTTTAATTCTTAGTTATCATAGGAAAATATTTTTAAGTTCCTTAAATTCTCTTCAGAGCTCAAATAATGCTCTGAATTTTCCTTTAAGCCTGACTTCCTGCAGATCACTTTTAAAATAAGAGTGTTTCTTAAAAAAGTAAAATCTGTTTCATGAAAGGACACATCAAGGATATTTTAACTCCATCCAGCCGATCTACAGGCTGCTTCCTTGTCGGGTACTTTCTCACAGCTCACACAACAGTTAAGTCACCATTTGCTGAGAAGTGTTCAGAGCATTTGTGAGCAGGTTACTCTGCCTTCCTTCTTGCTGCATTGGTCGTTTTCACAGACCTATTTAATTTGAGGGTGGCAGAATTTGTCATTCTAAAGAGGTGGTACTTCTTTAACTTGCCAAGTGTTGTTCTTAGGCATCTGAGGTTGTTATGCAATGAACAGTTAAAGCTTGCTTTAACACAGTGAACTTCACTAACTTGTACTGATACATCATATAATCTGAAACCCATTTTTGTTTTTTTAGATAGCATGATACTTAACCCAGCTGTGTTTAAAAAGATAAAATGAGGCAAATTAGGCATGGGTTTTTCTAATAGGATTTGGCAGGCTAAGAATCAGTCCAGGTGAGTTTATGGGTGGTATCTGAACACTTCTGTTAATATCTGATCTGCCACACAGATACTGATGTTTCAGCATCTTTTTTGTCACTGTTTATATTTAACAAGTTCCTTCTGACTTTTTTTCCCAGAGGCTGTGAAGAGGGTCTTTAAGTGGCTTCAGTTTGAGACAGTTGAGCACATGGATCTGGAAGCAAAAGAAATATATGAGAAAGTTAAAGAGTACAGTAAAAGAGATCATAGAAACATGGACTGTTTTGTTTGCTTCATTTTTTCGCATGGTGAAAAACACAAAATAAAAGGCATTGATGATGAGTTTGTAAATATCAAAGATTTAGTCTCCTGCTTCAGTGGATCTAATTGTCCTTCTCTTGCTGGCAAACCCAAGGTGTTTTTCATCCAGGCTTGCCAAGGCTCTGTTGGTCATCCAGCTGTTCCAGTAGAAGCAGACTTTTCTGGTTATGTTGAGACGGATGCTACCCCTCTGACTTCCATTCCTGATCTGGCTGATATTCTGGTTGGCATGTCTACAGTGGAAGACTATTTGTCCTTCCGCAGTAGTGAGACTGGCAGTGTTTATATTCAATGCCTCTGTGACAAGATGGAGTCACTTTGCCCACAGTAAGTACTGGTTTTACTTCTTATATATTTGGGGTATTGCAGACATAAATACTGAAGCATGTTGTGCTGAAACATCAGTGTTTTGCATTTTTGCTATATGATGTTTTTCACATGCAGGACAGAGGAGAATAGTAATTATTTTGGAATTGGGCATTGTTATTCTTCTGTGGATGAGCCAAAGTATAAGTGACTTCCTCTGTGACAAAACCAGGGTTGTCATGCCGGAGCGTTACACAGAAGCAAGTGTGTGTGTGTATGTGTATGTGTGGTTTTTAACATTTTTTTTAACTGATAAATGATTTTTCTTCCAGTGACACTTGATACAAGTGAATTTGTTGAGTGATTGCACAGCCAAAATAATCAGTGTTCTGTAGTCATCACTTTCATTGTTGCCTTCCTCCCATCGTCTCATAAATTTGATTTAGAAAGTAGAATTTCCCTTTGGACATCACTTTCTCATAGTGTCCAGAAGAAGACATGCAGAATGTGTAGGTTTGGCCCTGTTTCATCTTGGTGTGCTCTTCTGACTGTAACTAAAGCAGGGAACGGTGTTTGCTGGTAAAGCAGTGCAACACGGAGGTTGCTTTTACTCCTTCAAACATACTGAATTCTGTGGTTATATAACGGAGTGTGCAATTTCAGTGACAGGTGGGGTGGGGCAGGATTACAGTCATCCCAGAGATACCACTTTATTGGAGCAAACATGGATCACTATTGGCTGAGCTGCAAGTACCATGTATTTCAATGTAACTTTTTTCAGTACATGTATTTCAATGTAACTTTTCTTCATTTTTGTTCAAGCCGCATGGATCTCCTAACCATCCTGACAATGGTGAACAAGGAAGTGGGAGGAAAAGAATTTAAAGTATGGAATCAGATGCCAGGAGGAAAATTAGAGAAGCAGATGCCACAGATAATAACAACACTACGGAAGCAATTGATCTTTGAAATTCCACAAGAACAGTCAAGTAAAAAGTAGAAAAATAAGAATGCAATCAGTTCAGGAGTCACATCTGGAGTGGGTGTCCACAGGAAAGAGACTTTACATGAGAAATTATCTGGATCTGTGTGGTTAGCCCCAGTCCTTTAAGAACCCATAGGAGCTAAATTTTAAAATTTTAAAATTTCCATATTTAATCAGTCTTCTGACACCTGGATCTGTGGCAGTCAGGTAAGTGGAAGAGTACAGATCTGGCTTGTTGTCCTGCAGAAGCAGTGGAGTATATTTCATCTGGGTTTCAGGTGAGGAAGTATGTGGTAGGGTTGTAACTGCTTTACCGAGAGGTGAATTATTGTCTATGTTTGGAAGCTGTAATTTTTCATGGAAAATAACATCCTTATCCAGAAGGATGAAAAAAAAAAACCCATGATTACGATAATACAAGTTTGGTTCTTTTCCTCCAAATATTTACTTTGTTTTATGCTATTAATTTACTTGGCTAAGCAACATTTTGGTGTAAGCTTTTTGATAGTAAGGGTTCTAATTGCAGTTTTTCTCAGCGCTCTCAGGGCACAGTGTGTCAGGAATGGTTGTCGTACACTGGAAAGATGTTCTTTGTACTGCTGTTTCTGTTGTAATAAATTGTCTTGCTTTTTACATCACCTTGGTCTGTGGTGTGTTCCTCTGTTGGATGGACTGTCTGAGGGACAGTCAACATGACAAACACTTTTACCTCAGCAGAAGTCATTTTGCTCTTGTTGAAATGTTTCATGGCAGCCACCCCAAGGGGTAGCAGATTGATATCTCTTCAACAGGAGCTGGAGAGATGGTAGGAGAGAATAAGTTCAGAACTGTCATGATAATGGCAGCTGATGCCAGTGAGGCCATTCTTACCTTGCGTCCTCAGCAATGTGTAGGTATTACGTGGGAGCTGTATGGGATTCTAACAGCTATATCCCTTTTGAGTTTATAAAAAGATAAAGGATAAATCTGAGACATGTTGTAACTTCTGCTTTTTTGAGTTTGGACTTTTTGGAAATCCATGTCTAGCCATAAAGGAGGGATTCTTTATTCAATCCTGCTTCTGTTCTGGAAGTGAATTTTTTTTTCTTTTCTGATTCCAAGCAATGTGTTGGCAGTTGCTTTTTGCTCCCCTTATGCTTTTTCATCTTCCAAGTAAAAGAGAGACTGTCTGTTCTTAGAATTACAGTTCTGTTCACATTGGTTTCATAAATAACAAATAGACATTACAAGTAAATGATACTGCAGCAAAAGTTACAAGAAGCTGTTACCAGTTATGATATGGTTCTGTGGCTGGTACTTGGTTAACCATTTAGGAAATGTGGCAACAATTTATTTACATTTTTTATAATGTTTTCATCAGTGGGATCCTGATATGTATTTAGATTAGATTAATGGATGTTTCTGTATGATAAGGAAATATAGCTGACATTAAATAACTGCTCCCTCTGGGAGAAAGTTGCTGAAAGGTGGTAGCTGCTCCAGAAGTGAAGTTGTGAAGCAATAGCATTTCTGTTTCTCATATTTCTCTCTTGCAGAGTTCAATACACTCAGAACAAGTTCTTTCATCTCTTACATGAGGAGGAATTGGATATCAAGTTTACTTATTTGGTATACTTGGTGCTACACAGGATTTTCATTTAGTAGGGTGGGAGTTAGGGTGCGGGGCCGAACGCCTGCAGGGAATGTGCTGCCTTTTCTGCCAGCAGCCCCAGAAGGCTCGCAAGGGGGAAGGCGAGTCAGTGGCATTATAAAAGCTTCTTTCTGTTTGTATTAAAAGGGCAATGCTTTGTGAGTGCCTGGGAACCAGCGAGAGGCAACTGCAGGGAAAGCCCGGGCAGAGGGAGACCTTTGGATTCGCACTAGCAGGTCCGGTTTGCTCAAGGACGGGCTCAAGAACAGTCAGTGTTCGGAACTCTGGGCGGAGGGACGCTTCACCGCGCCGTTTCCCGGGCAAGTCGTGAGGTGCCTTGCTCCGGATGTTCAAATCCAGAGGGAAGCACCGCCCCGGGGCCCGGCCCCGCCTCCTGCCCGTCCCGCCCCGTCCCGTCCCGGTGGAGGCAGGAAGCGCTCCCAGTCCGGCCGCGGCGGAGCGCGGGCCATGGAGCTGCCCCGGTGGCAGCTGCTGGCGGTCAGCGAGGAGCTGGACGAGGCCGAGCTGGCGGCGCTGAAGTTCCTGAGCCGGGAGCAAGTTCCCAGGAGCAGGCTGGAAGCCGTCCGGAGCGCGCACGACTTGTTCGAAGCGCTGCAGGAGGCAGGCGCGCTGGAGGCGGGGAACTTGGCCTTCCTCAGGGAGCTGCTGTACTTCATCGGCCGGATCGACCTCCTGGCTGCCCACCTGGGTTCCAGCCGGGAGCAGGTGGAGCGGGAGCTGCAGGTTCCCCGCGCGGGCGGGGCGCGGGTGCCACCCTACAGGTGAGTGTGGGGCTCCGGGAGCGCCGGGCAAAGCAGTTCTTTCATCTCCTGCCCGTCGCGCTGAGCTCCGGCAGCACGCGAGCAGCTTCCAGGAGAAAGCAGGAACAGGCAGTAGAGAAGGTGGCATTTCAGCCCAGCAGAAGGGAGGACACCGGGCTGTGCTGGGGTGGACTGAGCGAAAAGGGCAGTGCAAATTCAGTGTTAAATTATGCTGAGGGACATGCTTGGGAACGCGATGAAACAGTTCCCTCCACTTCTCGTTCTAGATACTTGCTCTTCCAGCTCTCAGAAGACTTCACCAAAGATGAGCTGATGTCTTTCAAGCTACTTTTGGATGGAACATTACCAAGAAGCAAGCTAACCCCTGAGACCGTAAGAATTTCTTTAATACTTTTTAAAATGATTTTTATAATCCATAGAGTAAATAGGGTTGCCCGTGGCGGAATGGGTCTCGCTCTTCTTTATGGTGTCACTCTTAAGGTGAAAACACCACAAGAAAAAGGGTGGCTCTGGGGCACATAGGACTTGTCTGTGCTGGTGTTGGGCACAGCCTTTGCAGCCATGTCACAGCCAGTGTGCCAGGCACTGAGGGTGTCACATCCAAGCACCACAGGAGGCTCAGGGCACTCAGTGGCTTTAATCAATGAAAGACTGATGAGCACATCATCCTTTCGCCGGATTTTTTTTTTTTCTGCTTTCTAAGGCATTATCAAATTCAGAAGACCACCTGCTGTGGGTATTATTTTATGATTTTGTTCTTTTTATTTCCAAATGCAAAAAATACAGATCTAAGCAGTAGATCCTTAAGAAGGCTAAGGCCAGTGAGCCTGGAGTTTACAAATAGCCTTGGAGGAGATCCAGTGCTCTTGTGGTGTCCCAGCCTGCTGGGTACTTTGTTCTGTATAATGACTTTGAGGATAGACTATGACCATGTAGTGATAGGTATTCTAGTAAATCCTTGGGGTAACTGCTGTGTTCTGCCACTCACTGTTGCACAAGAGCTTCTGTCCCTTGAGTCCCCTTTTGCTTCACAGCAATCTCTGCACCATACTTGTGTGGTGATACTCCTTTTGCCATTGCTTGAGATGGTCACTGCAGGGATTCTTGTGTTTCACTAAGTGCACAAGATAGCCACTGGAAGTCAAATGGATGAAAGCATTCAAAATGGTATTATATATTCCTGTGTGACCACCGTTAGATCTGGGTTAGATCTTGTCAGATCTTGGCAACTCTGAGCTGCAGAAGGGAAATGAGTATGTTTTGAGGTTATGTTTTTACTTAACAGTACTGGTAAGTTTTGTTGAACTAGGTTTAATTGGCTCAGCTGAGGTCTCAACTGAGCTGCCAGTCAGCTGAACTGACTCTGTGGCTCGCATGTCCTGTCAGTACATTAAAACTTAGGTGCACATGCTCTAACTTTACTCCCAGCGGCAGCATGAATGTGCCCTGAGAGCAAACTGCCTTTCTTTATTACACAGACAATGCTTGACATTTTCATCGAGATGGAGAAGAAGGGGCTTCTGGGAAAAGACAACCTAAGCGTGCTGAGGAGTCTCTGTGAAAAAATTAACATCAGCCTGTGGAACAGAATTGAAGATGGATTAAACCTATTTGGTAAAACAAAACAGCCTCTCCCCCTTAGTTATTCTTGAAGTAACACATAGGTATCATACAGGACTAATAATAAATGCTTTTCAGGTCAAGAAGAGATGCTCATCACAAAGGAAGAAAGGGGAAGCACAGGAGGCCCTGAAGGGTGTCTGGCATTACCTGTGGCACCCGTATTTCCTGGCAGTTGTAATATCTCTTCCCAGGTATGTCAGTTTCTTAGAAACATCATCATTTTGTCTTTGAAGAGATCACCCCTCCATGAAGTGAACAGTTATTCTAAGACCAACTGTTAAAAGTACGGTCTAGAAAGAAGAATGCACCACTCTACATCCGTTATTCTGAAGCTATGCCACAGGCACAGCCGCTGCAGTGTTACACCTTCACAAACATCTGCAAGGGGAGCAAGGCAGGCTGAGCTTATTATAGCAGGGAATACACAGTTGGCAGATGGCTTGGCACGGAGCTGTGGGTGAAGGCAGCACCCCATGTGGGCTGAGCATGTCAGTGGTGGTCAGGGGGCTGTCGTGCACAGACTCCCAAAGGCAGTGGGACACTGCACTGCCAGGTCCTGGGAGCAAAGCTGTACAGGGAGAGCTGCCTGGAGAGGAAGGCATCTGGCTCTGTACTCTGCTGCGCCCTGGAGGAAAGCGCAGTAGTTTCACCAGCAGTCTTTCTTTTCAACAGCTTGAGGCTTACAAAATGACTAGCCGACCCTGTGGAGTGTGCCTAATCCTGAATAATCACAATTTTGCAAAAGCTAGGGAAGCTGTGCTGGAACACAAATACCTGAGGGACCGGAATGGGACGGATGTGGATGCAGGTACAGTGAATGTTAAAGACGACCTCAAAAACAGAAACCTTGTTTCTTTTTCTATACTAAAGGTCTGAATTCCAGTCTTGCCTTTCTGGGATACTTTGGTTGTAGTGGCTCAGCAGCTCTGTTTACTGTACTTACAAGCCCTAATCAAGGTTTACTGGTTGACACAGAACAACTTGCCAGTATTTTGCAGTTTTCCTGAATTTACTGCAACCTTAAACAGTAACCTGAGCCTGGACTTTACAAGCTAGGCTGGCTTTGCATCAGCTTTGTGCATACTACTTTTAAAAATACGCAGAATTGGAAACAGATCTGCTGCTGAATGAGACTGGGGCATTAATTATTTAACATCCAACTTTAAAAAAAAAGAAGAGGGATGATGTTGGTATTCAAGGGCCATGATTTTAGCAGGCTGTCCTGCAGCAGCAGAGTTTGTGGCAGGTGCTAGGATCTGTGACATCAGTGTATTTGCACTATCTACGCCGAGAGATAAAATCCTTTAATGGGCCTTCCCTGGTTGAACTGAATCCAATTCAAGAGTCAGAGCCAAGGTTTTTCTTCCTGTGACAGGGGTACCTCCCAAATGGATAGAGCTGTCCTCTTGGGTAAAGCAACTGAAGCAGTTGCTTCAGTTGAGAAACAAAAGTTCTAGCTGCAAAGTGGGTGGGGGAAAGAGACACAGCTTTCTTA
This sequence comes from Pachyramphus minor, assembly GCA_013397135.1. NCBI lineage: Eukaryota > Metazoa > Chordata > Aves > Passeriformes > Tyrannidae > Pachyramphus > Pachyramphus minor. The sequence continues at coordinate 57,371 of VYXB01000679.1, read as the reverse complement.
ATAGTTCTATATGCTTTCCCGATGGAAGAAAGATTGCAAGGATGCCTTCTAATGACAATTAAGGGAACTCAGTAGAGAGATGATTAGTGATTAGACTACTAGATTACTTTCAGACCAGCAATGTAACTACCTGGATGTAGTAATGGAGCAGGATCTGAGAAAAAAAATACAATTTGCTATTGCAGAGTTCAACTTTCATATAATGAAATGTCTCCAATTTCCCTTCTGTTTACTTTCCAGCGGCTCTGAAAAATGTCTTTAGCAAGCTTCATTTTAGAATAGAAGAATATAAAGACCTCACTGCAGATGAAATCCGTAATACTGTGAACATCTTCCGGCGTGAAGACCACGAGGACAAAGACTGCTTTGTTTGCTGTATCCTGTCTCATGGGAAAAAAGGCATTATATACGGTGTTGATGGGAAGGAAGTAACTATCCGGGAACTGACCACTTCTTTCACTGTACAGAATTGCCGCTCACTTGCTGGAAAACCAAAAGTCTTTTTTATTCAGGCCTGCCAAGGTAATGCTTTCCATAAAGGCGTGACCATTGAAGCAGATTCTGCAGAGCAAGATGCTTCTGTGGAAAGAGATGTGAGATTTCAGCTCGACTGCATCCCTGCAGAGGCAGACTTCCTCCTGGGCATGGCTACCCTGCAAGATTACGTTTCCTACAGAAGTCCAAGGGAGGGGACCTGGTACATACAGGCGTTGTGCCAGCACTTGGAGTCCCGCTGTCCTCGGTACCTATGTTTCCATAAGCTTATTTTTGGCAACACCCATATTTTCCTTCTGAATAACAGGGATTTTATTTGGATGCAGAGATAGATGATATGCAGTGGGAGTGTTCACTCAGAGTGAAAACAGTGATGTAGGACAAAGCAACACCATGCAGACTGTTCAAAGCAGCTTAGCTAATTGCTATGGAGCCTATTTGAAACAGGAGCCATTAGCACCTTAGCCATTAGTATAGATCGAGACAGATGAGAATGTGGTATTTTTCCTGTTAACTGCCTCCCTAATACAAAATGTACTTGTGTCTTTGCAGAGGAGAAAATGTTGTCAGCATCCTGACAGCAGTGAATCGAGAAGTGAGCAGAAAAACTGGTGAGCGGAATGCAGAGAAGCAGATGCCACAGCCAATTTTCACATTAAAGAAAAAGCTCATCTTTCCTGTTAACTAAATGGGAGAGAACTACACGTCAGAGGGAGCTGCAGCATTCTGGAATCAGCTGTATCAGCTAAGAATTAAGTAAAACAGACTTTCATTGTGTCTGCTTTTACTACAACAGCAGATACTATTACTGAAAATACAGCTGAGGAGAAAAAGCCTTAAGAAATTTTTTTTGGTATGTGTGACACTATACTGGAGAGCATCTCTGAGCTGGTCTCCAATAGGCAGATTTTAAAACACAGCTGTTTAAAAAACCTTGTATATTTTATGCCTAACTAACTTTTGCAAAATAAAGGAGGGAGTGCTGCAAATTTTATAGGATATAATCAGCTCATTTCAGTATGGGTTTTTTACTTCTCCACATCACTTAAAATCATTTCTTCTTAGTGGCTCAGTACACCTCAGGATAAAGTCAAGCATTTGTCCTCCAGCATCCTGGAGCAGGTAAGCAGCAGGTAAGCATGCACACAGAACAGTTTCAATCTCTACCCCATTTTATCAGAAATATAAAGGGCTGACATAACATCAGCTACTGAGATGAAAAAAACACCACGGTAGTGTTAGACAACACTAGAGTCCTTAACACTGTAATGCTAAAGGAACATAGCAGCTCTAAAATAAGGCAAGGAAAAAACCCAAAGCACCACACCCACACCAAAAAAATCCCAAAATACCAGAAAACAAATGGATTCATTTAAAATCAGGCTCAACATTCAAATATTGTTTAGAGGTTGATAAGCTATTCTTCATTTGTGAAGTTTTTCTCAAGCAAAGGCTTTTCGAAGGGCAGCAGAATGTTCTCTGTTTACATATTTACTATGCAAAGTCAGACCACAACTTGTACTGCACATCTGTCACCTGTACCTGTTTAGGTATAAACACAACACCCCAGCACAGCCTGATCCCAGTTTTTTAAATTGATTTCTTGGCTTCTAAAGCCACCACTTCCGCAGATACCAACTCACTAAGCTTGTATATAATAATCACTAAATTGTAGCCAATTTTAGGTTTGTTATAGAACACTATAGTATACAAGATGACACCTGGAACAAACCACAGAAGATGGCTAAAATACTGAAAAATGGCATGTTATACATGTTTATTATCAAATTTACATTCCACTATGAAACAACAGTAAGTGCAAAAAGCAGATGAAAAAAATACCATGAAAATCCCAGACTGTTAAACATTGTGTGTAATCCCCTGATGTAACAGCAAAATGAAGCCCAAACCCAATTATTCTCCTTCCTTTTCTGCTGCTGTTTGACTGCATTAGACACTTGACCACAGGCATTTTGAGCATGCAGGTATCACTGAGCTTATAAAAAACAAACAGTGAAACTAGAAAGCTTTAAGTTTGTGCTTTGTTTTAAGACAGTCGGAATACAGTAAATACAACAAGAATTTCCTTCTGTCTCTTAACTCTCACAAGCCATGGGTAAGTCCTTTCTAGCATCTGTTTTTGACTCAAACCTGCAATTTAACAGAACCTTGCTCACATGCAATTCTCCATTCCTTCTAGGTTTACCTCCCTCTCAAACAAAAGGTCTGGTGCACGATCTCAGCTATTGTAGTCATGCAAGTTTGTTACCTCTCTTACAAGAGACAACAGAAGCCAAATCAGTTCCTAGAATGATGGCAACTTTTAAAATGTTTTCAGAAACACGTTATTAGAAAAGAGTTTATCCTCTAGGTTTTGGCACAAAATGGTAAACTTAGGACAAGTATGAATTTTCTCTGTTGCTGCAAGTTAGGGGATGTATTACAAAATGTGCATGACCATCCAAAGGTATAAACGCATGACAGAATTTCAGCAAATGCACCACAGCATTGACCAACTGGATAAACACACAAACACAATGGTACACAGGTTCTTCCGTTTCCTTTTTGCCTTATGTAAAGTATCTGATGATAAATCTCATTCTACAGGAAACAAACCAACCACCCTCTCGCCATCCATAGCACTGTTTGAACTGAACCACTTTATATTGCTGGGCTATGGAATATGGAAGCGTCCCAAAGAGAAACATGCATTTAATTTATATGCTTTTAGATTAGAGGAATTCTGCTTTAGCTGATTTGCTACTCTGCTAACACACAGAATGATCCAATGGCTGGAGTTAGCTAATGAAGCCAGTTAGAAACACAGCATTACAATACCTTCTGTAACTTACATGTATTCCTACGCTAAACACACAAAATGGACATAGTTTGACAGGCTACACACTTCTCGGGTGATACCAAACCATCTAATCTTTCATTAACTCGCTGTTTCCCTGCAAGTTCCAGATACACAGCAGACATACCTGTCTCAGTTCACTGGAGACCAAAATAGCACCCCCTCCTTTTACTCTCACCTTATATAGCTAGGCAAGACAGGGCTAAGTACATACAAACATAAATACTTACAGGAAAAAATTAAATATTTTTCATTTAAAAAACAAAATGAACCCGTATACAGTCTTTTAAATAAAATTCACCTTTTATAAGTGTAAGATTTTGCTTGAAGAGCAAAAGGCAACTCCAGGAGTTCCTGAATATTTCTGTGCGCTGCTGACAGGCAAGTTTCTGCTCAGAATCCCTGTGCAAGTTTGAAGTGGTTACTCCTTTTCCTTTTACAAAGAAACCCAAAAACTTTTATCAAAGAGTCATCGCAAGATCTATAGAACTGTAAAAGCAGAAAGGCCACATTACAGATTTCCTATAAACCAAGTTAATAAGCTTTCTTTCCCTGCCCTACTGCACTCAACCCTGCAGCAACAAGGGTGCTGATTATGGTGGATGTGCCTAACAGCAAACGCCAATCAGTGTAATTGCACTGATCCTTCACACCACACACCTCAACAGCTACCAGCCATGCCCCACATCCGCATTCAGGCAAGGTGAACTTAACTGTTTTATCTAACTGTATGGAAACTAAAATAATTTTATAATGTTGACAGGTACAGTGAAAATTTACATGAAGACTAAGAACCTGTTTCCCTTCAGGCCACCATTCCTCCAAGAAATTTTGGGCAAACTTTTCCTTCTTTACACAAGAAACCTACTGTAGATTGTTCAGTTATGACTAGAACCTTGGACAAGAAGGAAATAAAAAAGCAGCATGGGCAGTAGTATTTTGATGATTACCACTCAGAAACCAGATTTCTAAAATGGAGCTCTCTTTTGAGTTGGAAAATCTGCCTCAGTTATGTTCAGAACTACACTCCATCAATCAAAATACTGGATTACAATGTTCATTAAAATGCGTCAAAGAACACCAGCTTTTTTCTTCCTGTTTCTAAATACAGACTGGCAAATTTTGCTCTTATTGAAGTCTTTTAAACAAATCCTGCCAAAAATCAGAAATAAGTGAATGAAAGGCATAAAGGTTACTGCAGAACTCCCAAATGTCTACTTGTCAAGAGAAGAGGCAGGCTACTGAACTTCCAACACTTTTCTTGAAGTAAATGCTCTTCACATATGTCAAATAAGAAGAAACCCTGAATTCAAGCACCTAGGGTTTATTTCCTTTTGCAACACTGAAATGTGCCTGAGATATTTGTGTGTGTGTGTGCAAAAATACCTTTGTTTAAATAGATGCACACTACACTTCGGAAAGATTTCTTAGCTTGAAGTTTTCCTCAATACACACATTCCTGCTTCTTAATTCTTCATCATTGCATGTTCCTCTGTGCGCTTCATTCCGAAGCTGTGGGAAAAAATTAACTTCTGTTAATACCTCACTAGCACAACTGCACCATTTCAAAATATAAATCCCGATCACCAGTTTCTGTGTTTGTAAACTGAAGTATTATTTTCTAACACAGAGCTACATGTTCTCTCCCCTGCTTCTCAAAGTGGGGAGGAGTTCAAAAGAGCACAGTTTCTGAAATGGAAAATACAAGAATAAAAAAAAAAGTTTTCATCTTTCTTTGCTACCGAGAGAAATCTGGATCAATACTGCTGGTCAGACTGACTGCTATTTTAATAATATATTTAAATGATATAGCCTGACTGCTAACAACTAGTAAAATACTAAGGTCATATGCTGGAAAAAAGTAGGACACCTGCAAGACTGTCCTACACATACAGTTTAAAGGGTTAAAACACTGAGACTGTCTACAATAGTCTTACTTTTGCTTAAGTTAAGATAGATGCTGAAGGGGCTCTCAAAATTAAGCTTTGGTTTCTTCTTTCTTATCTCCCACAAAAGCCTTCTTCCTCAAACCCAAGCAATATTCTTCTTCTCCTTGATCCCAACACTTGTCCCTCTCACATCTCTAACATGCACATGCCTTCTCCAACTCTTCTGTAACACATCTAGTGATGCCTTAACTGGATGTTCATCCCTCATATTATTTACTATGCTCTAAGTCAAACATTTTTCAAGCCAGTTAGTCTTCCTTTAGGATACCCATTTTTGATGACTGTGTACAAGCTGGAGCTCCCAGTACTCCAATCATGGCTGGAAGACTCTGGTTTCTTCTCAGTCCTACCATTAAATTGCTACCTGCATTTAAAAACCCAGCTGAGTCCTGCCTCTGCAGGCCAACCTCTGGCCCTTGATTTTTCCCATGGTCCTGTGTTTCAGGGGGCTTGATCACCCGGGCAATGCCCAGCCTCTTCAGTCTGTCCACCAGGTTCATTTTCAGCTGGCCTATGTCTGGAGCATTACGGGAGGGCTTGAGGCCATACATTTCCTGCAAGAATGTTTCTGCTGGTCGAGAAGCCAGGAAATTTTCAGAGTGATGCACTCGAGGCTCAAACAGTGGAGGGGAAGAACAAGATGAACGCGAAGGAGAATTTGGTGGAGTAGAAGGAATGGGAAGAGTTCGAGGAGGTTGTAGCAAAGGCAGTTTTTCCAATAGGGGGCTGTCGTAAACCTTGGCAGAGATGCCTCGTTCTTGCAAAAGTTTGGCCAGACTGCTTGTGCTGCTGAAAGTAGTAGTTGAGTCTCTTCTGTTGGTGAGAAATTCTCCAATATTAAGTCTGTAAGGAATGGCTGGAGTGCTCACTACTGAGTTTCCAGTACTGCTGGAATTTCCCAGTGAAAATTGAGCACCCATGGAGCTGAAATAAAATAAAAACAAAACAGAGAATATGCACACATTAAAGATCTTTATCTCTGCTCTGTATTTGCCTTAGTATACAGAACACTATTGCTATTAGCTGTGACAGTTCCAGCTTTAGTCGACTCAGAATTACTGTTCTGCAAAGCACCAATGAATCTACCTTCTGTGATCACTTATACTGTATTAGATAGAATATCAACATCATTGTCCAATTAGTTTAAAAAATACGACAGAATTGGAAAATAAATTATCCTAGAATCTTTTTTTAGACACCAGGTATATGATACAAGGCACTTGCTACTTAAGAGTTAAAATTTACTTCCTTTAAGTTAACTTAACCTGTTTTAACTCTCACTGTAGAGAATACCAAGTTTCCCTTTGTAATCACAACTATGTGTATTAGTAATATCTTACGTGTTGCTCAGCTGCCTTGGTATTCTTTTAAAACTGGTCCATATATCAGAAGCCAGAAAGTAGCTGTTCAATCCTATGCAACAACATTTAGGAAGTTAGCAGTCCTCATACCTGGGAGTAACTTGAGTGACATCAGATGGGTGAAGGATCCTACAGGTAGTAAAGGTAAATGTGGAATTTGTTGAAGACAGACACTTCCCTGGATTTGAGGCTGCAACACGAAGAATTTACATCCATTGAGGGTACAAATAAAGGCAGATAAGAACTAATCAAAGTTCAAGACAGTGTTATTATCACTGCTAATTTTTTTAGTCTTTTTTTTAAAGAAGAAAAATAGCATTGTCACACAGTCAAACACATTCCATAGAGAAAAGGACACTGCAAACTAAAACCAGGAAGAAACACTAATGATGCCTCTTACCAGTGAGTGGTACTGCTGCTGAAGTAATAGGTGGCAGGAAAATCCCTGGCACTGGCTTTGCCAGTGTACATTTCTTTTCCTCTGGGAAAGACTGTTGCGCTTGAAATGTTATGCCTCCTTCACTTTCTTCCTCATCATCCTCCTCCAGGTCAGAGATGTGGTGCACAGTGTCATCAGACAGAGGGGTAAAGCCTTTAGTAACAACACCGGGTCTTGGGTCAAGAATGGTGCCTAGGTTGGGTCGAGCAAGCTGCTGCCAATGAAAAAGGGTCTGAGATCCTGGGGTGGTAAAAGAGAAGAGAGAACTGTTACCTACTATTGTACTGAGCTACAAGAATTCATCATCAAAGTAACTGCAGCCAGCTGGTGCCAACACTGTGATCCACACAATGCACTGGGATGCCCGGAAGCAGCCAACACTTAGCCCCGTGTAAGAAAGCCAAGTAGAAAGTGATGCTGATGAGCTGGTTGGCATGGAGCCTACCAAATACTACTGCTTCCTGTTACTGCACATCATACCTATGCTATACACACACCAACAATGATTAAGCTGGAGAATCTAAAATCCTTTTCTGCTGATGAGAGGAAGAAGATCATCCTCTTACCTTCAATGGGTTTGACAATTTGCAATTTTTCTGGTAGGAGGACACGGAGATTACTACAGCTGGCAGAGAGATCTGTGAATTCTGAGTTTGTACCCGAGGAAAAAGAGTTTTCTGTTGGTGTACTGAAGCCACTGGCCTCCTCTTTCTGCTCAGCCAACAAATTCATTTTTCGGTCCCACTCCTCCTCAAAGAACTGTTTCTCACTCAGGTAGTTCTGACGACGGAGGGAGAGCCTGTGCAGAGCTGTGACCAAGTCATTGTCTCCAGGGCTTCCCGGCTGGCCAGGAATATGAGTGTCTCTGTGAGAAACATCAAATAATAATACATGTTAAGACCATTAAATTAACTATGTCTCCATTACACAGCAGAGGTCCAGTCTGGATTTAGTTTTGAATCAGTTTCAGAAGAAGGTAACAGGATGTGTTTCATACTTCAAATTCTTCTCAGAGCTGTTCCCCATGGCCATCTGTGTGTGGCTCTCCAAGTGGTGCACACCAGACTGGAAGGGCTTTGCTGTCATAACAGCACTTGACCGATTAGATCCAGGGATTGGCAACGGAGCAGGAAAGGAAGTGGAGCGTCCACGAAGGACATTAGCAGTCTTCACAGTGTCAAATACTCGTTTCTGTTGATCCCTGCAGAAAAGACAAGCAAACAAATGTGGTTTTCAGAGCCAAAAAAGATACCATAAAGAAAAAGCTCTGAAAAGTGGACTTTCAAAAGTCTGCAGAGACCTCACTAAAAAAGTGTCCAGAAAAAAAGGATTGCCTACGATACATGTTTTCAGGAGAACTACTCTATTAAGTATCAGAATCACCACTTACTCTAACCTGAAAGACCTGAACCTCTACTGATAACTATTTTAGAATATTCAGAAGCATGTATTTTATTTATTAATTCTTGCTCAGAAGTATAAGATCCAGGAACATGCCTTCAGGGTTTTGGAAACTGTTATCAATCTCTCAGCTATAATGTCATTTGTCTGGGAATTTTTCTACAAGCATTAAAAGGGATAAAACTAGTCCTTGATCCAGAGAATCTGGATCAAAAAAATCCCAATAATTAAAGAATGAAATGACATCCTTTTAGGAAATTCCCAACTTCTTCACAGAATCCAGTAAGAGTAGTAAGCTTCAAAATTAAAAAGATTACTAAATGCTAGTAACATTTTTGCTTAAGTTATGTAGAAAACTTACTGTGGAGGGAATATACACATTTATAAATTCCTAGAAATCAGTTTCACCTTACTTCATTCAAGTCTATAGAAAAATATCAAAATAGCTCATAGGGATCTGAAAACATACTTTTGCTTGGAGAGAACAGATTCATCAGCCTGACTCAATTCCTTCCGCATTGTCCCTTCAATTTCTGCTGCAAGGGAATCCTAGAGTAATATGAAAACCACAAGAGTTGACAAATTAGATTCAAGTCATGCACTGGGAAATTTTAGCAAAAAACATCTCTAAAAATTACTTCTAAAAATCTCCATGTTTCCCCAGAAAAAACATGGACAATGCTTTGGACAAATCCTTGTGACTCTGAAGGAAGGGCATGGGGGGGCAGTTTTCCACCATAACTACACCTATGCATAACCAGTATGGGTTTAGTTTTCATTAGCAACATCTGCTTTTTCTTTATGTACTCTTTAAGTTGGTTTCTTTAGTTAAGCTAGTTGTAAGAGAACTTCTTACAAGGCCAAGCATGTACATGAGGGATTCTGTACACAGAGCACAACCAACCAAAACCTGATGAATTCCTAGCACAGCCCAGATATTTTGAGTACAGTAATCAGAACATACCTGATACTAATATGAACAGAAAAATCAAAGCCTTTAACCCTTTTCCATTAGTTTAGTCATCTCTGGCACTCAGTTAGGTCATGCATTACTGATGATGCTTAAAATTTAATCTCACAAGGACATAAAATTACTCCTTGAACTCTTGAAAAGATGCTTTAAGAAACACTGTCAAGTTATAAAATTCACATCAACACTGAAAAATACCCTAGCACAATAAGCTGCAGAACATGCTTCGACCCTCATTAAACAGAAGTGGCATATAAAAAAGGAAAAATAATTGTAGTACCACAATGTGTCAAGTGAATGGTTAGTTTCCAAATAGATAAAATTCTCATAAGTGTACCCACTGAAAAACTGAAAAACCATTAGATCAGCTCCTTTGCCTACTACAAAACATCTGCTGCAGCTCCTGTAATGGCCACTGTACTCCTAGAGCTGTGTGCTACTACAGGCCATCTGTGCCAGCTGGTGTGTGCTGTGCTAGCAGTGTTTGTTACCACAGGAAATGCTCCACGTGACTGGGGGTGGCAGAGACAGGCAACAGATCTGGCTCTGCTGCGCAGCAACTTCACTTCTTCCTGGGACTCGTGCAACATCCCCAGACACTCTGCATTCCGATCTTGCAACTCATGTAGCTGAAAGAGAAAAGAGGCCATGGCGTGATCTCTTAAAAAATAAGACAGAATGAAACCGAATTAACTCTTACAGGAACCTATATTGACTGCATGGCACAAGCCAACATCTGGAATGGACAAGAGTCAGCAGAGCAGTCATACCGATTTTACTGATAAAGCATGAAGTCCATATTAAGATTCACAAGAGGAAAAAGTGTGATGAAATTCAAAGAAAAATACATTGAAAAACTCTGCAAATACAGTAACTATTGATGATAAAGAAGCAAAAAAAGAGAACAGCCTTAAAACCTAAGGAGCTACAGTGTTGTTGATATCATCAGTAATATTCACACTGAAACATTTTTTTCTTGTAGCCACTAAGAATACTAAGACCTCCCTACTTGAAACACCTTCCTTGCCTTTCATATCCCTGTGAAATAGAAAATTTTTTGTGTAGACTTAAGTAATTATTCTTTTCCTCCAATAACCACAATGAAAGTTTAAAAGTCCTACATAACTAAAAAGTAGTAGTTCCCATGCCCTCTGTTTTATTTCTCTTGTATTCCATTCCAAACATTTATCTAAATGTATATATATAGAAACCTTAAATACCTCTGCTGTCAGTTGTCTCTGAGCATCTTTGGAGGCTTGTAAGTGAAGTTTCAGCTCCTCCTTTTCAATAACATTCTGAAAGCACAAAAAGGTGCTCATCATGTTCTCAGCTGATGTCCCTGAGAGGCTGATCCTCTGCCACACTTTCCTGAAACAGACACTCTCTTGCAATGTAAGCTCCGGGCTTGCAAGTAAATTTTTACCTGCTGTAAGCACTGGCAAGCACACGCTGCACCAATACACACACAGACACGCACATGGACAATCTTTATCAGCATTCCCTTACTTCTTTGAGTTTATGTTGAAGATCTACAATCTGAGACAAGAGGGATGAGATCTCTTCCTGGTAGCGAACCACCTCCTCACTCTTCTCTGACAACTCCTCTGTTATCCTGGAAATGTGAGCATTCGTTTGCCCTACAAACATAAAAGGAATTTAGTAGAAACCTTCTCCCAACAAATGAAAAAAAACACCCAAACTAAACCCAAAACCCAGAAAGGACGAGTGAAAGTCAAGAACAATCTGCAAAAACAACCAATACTCTTAGGAAATCAATTCACAATGCATAGGAGTAGGTGCCTTAGAGAATCTATGAGCATGACATTATGGAGGAGGAGGAAGAGAAGGAGTTAATTTCAAATGCAGGTGTAACATATTAAGAGCTAAGAATGCAGAACCTGAAATACACATCACAGGTATGTGAAATGACAACAATAAAATCCAAGGTGAGCTGTTATAAACAATTTCAAATGACCCAAGAGCTCATGACCAAGGCCAGACTTGGAATGTGCTGAAGAAGTTGGGTTCTGAATTAATCCTGTTATTAACTACCATTCTTTGTAAGAAAAGGCATTTTGTCAGACCTCGTCAAGAGTAACATACACTCTTGATTCTGGTCACTATCTCTTCCCAAAGACCCCCTGAATATAGTTTCCTGTTTCTTTTTGCTTTGAGCAATCACTTCACCAAGTGAGATGACAAAACAACTCAAAAAGCTGACATGTTTTTATGCAGTTAGTCTTGCTTGTATACTTGCCCTGAAAGCATTGCAAAGTCATAAGAAAGTCTGGTCCATCTTGCATAAAGGTGACACTACAAATTTAGTCCTTGTTGTACCTCATAGATTTACTGCAGAACAAGGTCATGCTTATAGGCCTGTGGGCATTTAAGCTCAGTCAGATAACATTTTTGTGAAAATGTGAATTCTAAAGCTGTACACAACACAGCCTTTGGGATAAGATTCTGTCTGCAAGTCTAATTTACCTAGCACACCTACACGTGCTCTAGAATTGAATAAAAAAGTGAACTCAGACATTCTCACTGAAGGAAAATAGGAGACTTTCTATTTGCAAAAGACATATATTTTCCCAGAGGGATCAGAGTAAATTAACCAAAATACTAACCATAGTATTTTGTGGTCATCTGGAACAAGAAAAAAAAAATCAAGCAGCAACCCAGTCTTCTTTATGGTGGTTGTATGAAAAAAAAAATCTTAAAATATAAGCTTAATGTTATTATGCACAAAGGAAGTAGTACACATCAAGTGACTACAGATAAAAAAAAGGTACCACCAGTTTACACAACCACCACAAAAAAAAAATACTTAACATGCACTTCTATAAGAGTAGCTGCAATTCTCTGCAAATAAGCAATCACCAAAGCAAATACAAACAACTGTTCTAGACAAATTAAAACACTTGCTAATTTAAATGCTTTGGCTCATCTATATTTCTAAAATAATGTAGTTCATAGATTTAAGAGTCTATGCACTGATACATTTCAGTGTCAAGTGTGCTGAATATCTACACAAGATGAATATTTTGTCAGGTTTCTAGTGTCTGTAGGCCTCAGTTTAGGAAGTTTATGGAAATTAGACTTTGTGTTCATTTGCTCTCTATAAACACAACACACACCCCCCTACATTTAAATGCCAGAGTGAAACTTGATGAAGTACAGAAACAATTTTACGTTTGGGTAAAGAGCAAGACTTGAATGACTGGCATAAATTACTGAAGCTTATTTTTTGATTCAGCGTTAACTAAGAAGGTATAGGCACTAGGTATTTTAAATACCATTTTGTCATTGCAAGATGCAACCTGGATACTCACGGAGTTCTTTGACACAGTCATTGACCAGCTGCTGTTCCTTCTCTTCATATGTGATAGTTTCTGTCTTCAGATGGCAAGCCTTCAAGAAAATTATTGCTTTATCAATAACAATTTCAGTTTATCTATAATGTTATAAATTCTTTATTTCTAAAAGTCTTGCAACTGAAGAGCCTCCTCTCTAGCATCTGCTCACACTTCCTGTTTTTTCCACCACAACCTGTTTCCCTGAATTTTATAGGTCTTTTGAGTGAAAGACACACAGACACATGAACAAAACCTGATCTCTTGGCTTTAATAACAAATTGTTGCAAAAAGATATAATTTGGTAGGTAAAGTAAACCAAATCAGAAATAAGCAATTAAATTCACCTCAAACTTCATAGAGTAAAAAAATCTTGAAAACTGCATGATATTAGCCAAACCTTTTATGGCACTGAAAAGCTCTTGGTAGAACAGCTTTTCTCCATATTCCCCCACTAGTCTGTTTGGACTCTAAGTTTTCTGGGCCAGAGACCAAATATCACAACATATCTAAACAATATCAAGCACACTAGATTGCCACTTCCGTTTTGACTGTGAGGATGATAATGTTAAACTCAGCACAGACAAGTCTTCTATATTCAGGAGTGTTTGCCAGTAAGTGACTCCCACCACAAAACTTAGTAAATGGTTTTAAAATTATGCAAGCAAATAGCAGTACAGCCACACCAGTGCAGGGTAACACACTTCTTTACATAAAGCTGTCACATGAAAATAAGCTAAAAAAAGCAAATATAGGCTCGCTATGATTGAGGCTATTTCAAATCAATGAAGGTTATGTTGTATCACAGAATGATAGCAGGCTCTTTTCACTCAATTTTTCCACACTAAGGTATACTAAATTAATCCCTGCCTGGTCTTGTGCAATCATATACAGGATTAGGAGCATAATAAAAGCAATCTGATCTTCTCTTTCTTATCCTACAGCACTACTAAACTATCCATCTTGTCTCAGGGAGTTTTAGGAAGAATGTGCTTCTCGTGCTGAGTATTTTGGAGACAAACAAGGAGAAAAGTATATTTTGTTGACGTTAAAAGTATGTACTGCTGGATCAAGCTTACAGTGTGAAAGGCTCAAATGAAAAAAAATCAAAACACCACCACAAAAACCCAACCAACCAACCCACCAACCAAACAAAAACCAACCCAAAACAACAACAACAAAAAAAACCACCCCAAACCATACCCAAAACAGAAACCCTACCCTTCTTACAAACAACACCCCCTTTCCTTAAAAGCAACAAAAGGACCCACTTTCAATCAATATCCTATTTTAAACGTTCCACTCTTCACTACCAAAGAAAAGACACTGCATCTGTAGAGTCCAGTTCTCGGAACCTTTGCTGTTGGCTCCATGACTTTCATAGCCATTATTTTGTCTGGCCATTTAGTCCTTATCCTTTTAATGGCACAGTGCCTGTATTCATGGTTTATACACAAGAGAAACCAGTTAAAACACAGAAACTAATCACACAGTCAAAACTAAGTGTGACTTTAAAATAATTAGATGCTTATTAAGCCTTAATATTAAATATCTTCTGATGAAAACCTAATGACAACAGAATAGAATTCCCAAAACACTCCTGCTAACTGCGGTCAAATTTATATCAAAACAAATTACATGAGCCTGAGGGACTGATGGGTCCAAATACTTTTGCTGAGCGCTTACATATGTTCCCATATTCTTTCACATATCACAAATGCACAGAGAACAGACTGCTAGAGAACTCTGGAGGTGCTGAGGAATGAAGGGAACAGAGGGATGTGGAAGGTATGATTTGTATACAGTGATACAAAACCCTCCACTTCAAGAGACACCCTGACGCTGGAAACAACAACACCTGATTGGTTTCACACATGGTTTCACACTGCAAGTACCTTCGACCGAAGAGCAAGGTTCTCCTCTTCCAGCTCTCTGAGTTTATCCTGCAAGACATCCAGCTGCAACGGATCGTGCGGTACCATGAAAGACTCATTGAAACGGAGCGGTGTGGAACAGCTGGAATCCGTTTCGCTCTCCTCAGAAGCAATTGAAACAATACGCAGCAGGTCATCCTTCTTTGACAGCTCATGCTGCAGCTGGTTAACCTACGACAAATGGAGATCCCCACCTCATGAAATATAATTTAGATATAAAATATCACTGCATATTATTTATGCAGTCATCTTGAATATCACTGCTCCAGTCTGAGACTAAAGACTAGCTCACACCTCTATTTATTTTATAGGAATTTCACAAAATCATAATTTTACCACTGCAAGGGAGACTGAAAATTCAAGATACTGCAGAAATGAACAACAGAACACACTTTTTAAATAGTTCAAAATTATTTTCCAGCTACTTTGATACATGTCTTCATTTTAACACGCTAACTCTCATTTTGATTATGACCATTATTCTGAACTGTCGAATTCCTGTAGAAAAGGACTGAGAAACAACTATTTACATGTACAGACTGGTACCCTCCAGTCTCCACATTAAATGATGTGGAGGACAATTGAAAACCAAGAGACAGATCTCATTTAGCTAAATTCCATTTTGCATATCTAAATTTTCATACAAATACATAAGTTTATGCTGTCCTACAGCTGATTTTGAGTACGTTTTTGTTACCAGCATACTGTTTTATACAAACAGCTAAATCCATTTCACTACATCAGACTACATCTGTTGACCAAGGATTATTTGCAAACTATTTAATTCTTATTTTTAAGAAATAAAATCAAAAAAGTATTAGATCAAGAATTTGTGCTTACAGGAAAAGATGCATGAAGATCTTGATAAGAATTCACTTTTCATTACATTTTATTTATTAATTTGTTTACTCTTAGTGTAAACACTCCATTAAGCCAGTTCATTTTCTGGCTGTTTCATCACTTGTGAAGTTGTTATGTAGCAGGTCATGTCAGATACAATCTCTTATTCTAACTTCCATTATAGATTCTTAGTTTAATGGTGGGAAGTCAGACTGATAGTCTGATATACCCTAATGATATCTAACATTCTCATAATTTCTTACTAATTACAATATGCAGCCTTCATAGTCTGTTCCTGGTCTGAGAAAGGTGATTGAACAATGATGATTAGGAAAATGACATCCAAGCACACTTCCGCAGTCTGAGAGCACCAATCACTTGCTTTCACAATGAAATAATATATCTCTATTAATTCTTTTGTCACCATCATAAATAGAAAAAAAGAGAGTAAAAAATGGGGAAAAAAACCTAAATAAAGGAAAAAACCAAGGAAAAGCAATTACTTACTCTGTCTAGAGTTTGTCCTAACTGTTCTTCTAGGGCTTCATTCTGTTCCATCAGCAGATGATTTCGCTTAAGGAGGGCTTGTCCAATTCGAGCTGCCAGTTCCAGGTCTCGATCTTTCTGCTCACAAAATGAGAACAAATGTCTCCTTTTGATCATATGAGGTTTAAATTCAGAGCAGCTTTAAATTTTCCTAGCTATTGCTCAATGCATCACCACTCTGAGATCCCCTTTCACTCTCAAATGGATCAACACTGTTAGAACAATGATCAATGCTTCATCATTTGGGTCCAGAACACACCCATAACTGTGTTTTTTGATACAGCATATTCTGTTCCACAGACATTTGCAGCAACGGGAAGAGGGGACAGCAGCAAACCTGGGGACAGTTTTGGGTTTTGTGCTGAGTACTGGAAAGGTTATGTGGGCTCTGTTGAATCATAAAAAGAAGCCACAATTACTTGTGGTCTTTCAAGTGACACTTTCTCCAGAACAGACGGCTCACCTTGAATGGTGGTGAAAGAGCAGAAGCAAAAGAGCAACAGGAAACCAGGAGAAAGCCGCTTCTTTCTTATACTCACTGGCTCCATGGGTACCCATAGTCTTGTTAATTTGTTTCTGAGATGGTACAAGCAAATGAGTAGCTTGTCATTACCCATGTGTTCGATAAGCAGCTCTTGTAGATGACTAAACCAAAATTTCCAGTAACTGAATAAAACCCTTCTTTAAATACGTGCCCTCAAATATACCAACACAGCACTACAGAGACAAGCTCACCTCAGCCAACAGATGTTTGACCATGTCAGCGTCACTGTAGGTCTTCTGTTCTGCGTTACCTGTGCCAAGAACTGAAGAGATAAATGTGTTTACTGAAGCAGTTGAAATACAAGAAGACTGTGGGAAGGGGGAGAGCTAAAGCCAGAGGATGTTGTTTATATACAAATACAGTAATCGGCTGATGAAACTAGCAGAGGTTACGAAAATGCATCTTAACTTCCGCTTCAGAAATATACTCATTAATAAACCAATACTCATTTGGGAAACTGATAAATGAGGTACTGAACACCTACAGCTTTCAGCAATATTAACTAAGACTTGAGGTGCTCACACATCCTTCAAATTTAGAAAAAGGAGAAAAATCTCAAGATCAACTTTTTACATACAGCTAAGCAAATTAAATCATCCAGCCTGCCGGGGAAAGAGTATATTGGAGCATATCTAAATATAGTTGAACACATAGTTTAACCCTGAAACAAAATTTCCACTAGTGTGTGTGAAAGCTACACACAGGAAGTATGGAGACCCCAGAGATTAGTCATGAAAATGCATTTATTAAGGGCTTCACCATCTTGGAAACAATTAGAAAGAGATGAGATGAGATGATAATGTACATCTGCATTTCAGATGTAGCAGTAAATCCTATCTTGCTAGCTGAGTGACTTCAACATTTGAAGAGTTTGAAAAACTATTAGAAAACTGAGAACAAGCAGGATTTGAAAAACAGGACTGAGTGAAGAATAAGCAAAGCATGAAGAATTTGCAAAAACTTTGAAGAAAACAGTCCTAAAATGCAAAGCACTGGTCTGCTCTAGCTCATGTCCTGAGAAAGGGAAGATGGTAGTAACAAAGACATCTTAATTACCTTGTGCAAATTTGTGAGATCCATCCAAGGAGGAGGAAGGAAGTTCAATAAGAGCTAGAGTGACAGCAAATGAAGGATATGGGGGAGAAAGAGAACAAAGAGGAGAAAGAATTAAAATGTAAGGAAATCGGTGATTTTTTGGCATGCATTTTCCACAACTAAAAATAACTGCTGGGGTAAACATACTTTTTACACTATTAAAACTTTCTTAGGCCTTTAGGGAACCATTTAAATATGATTTCCTTCAGGAACAGAATTATAAATCTCCCTCATAGGTAATGAATGTTTGTACTTGTCCAAGTTCAACAGAAATTTGCTATTTTTGCTTTATGGCATGAGGATCATGAAGGTGAAGAAGGCAGCAGTATCTCCTTCAACTGCAGGTCTAAG
Source organism: Pachyramphus minor (assembly GCA_013397135.1). Classification (NCBI taxonomy): domain Eukaryota; kingdom Metazoa; phylum Chordata; class Aves; order Passeriformes; family Tyrannidae; genus Pachyramphus; species Pachyramphus minor. The sequence goes on along the minus strand of VYXB01000679.1, from coordinate 39,239 downwards.
TTAACCAGTTTAGAAACTAATTCCATCATCACTGAACTGCAAAATGAGATTACTATGGATTTGGTCTAAGTATTTCCTTCACTCTTTTACCTTGTTTAACTCTCATTCATTTCACTCTGAATACACAGTGGTATTGTCAGTTCTTTTGTTTGTCCTTGCTGAGGACTGAATATTTAATTACGAAATAGTGAAGTGCCAAGCTAAAGTGTACACTAACTTTATTTACTTGTCTTATATAAACAGACTGTATACTTTATATACATAATGCCCACAATTAACCTTTTAAAGCATAGCATTGTGGCTATGCTAAGAACAAAACTGAGTTGCACTTTAGCGTAGAAAGAAACTTTCTTGCCATTTTGAAAGCCAGCAGAACAGAAAGAACAACACAGAAGGAAAAGGTTTACTGAACTGTTTCTCTAAGAGCTTAACAGAAAAGTAAATCAATGTAGCAAACCAAACACTTTTTTATCCAGTAGATTGGTAGTCAAAAAAACCCAACATGCTGTCCCAAGTATTTAGGAGCTTTGAACTTACAGCATTGCCATTTACTAGTTGTATTTCTAAACAGGAAAAAAATAGAAACTCTCCACAGAATTTTAAATATGTATATATCAGTAGTTTAACATGCATTTGGGAGGTCAGTTTTACACTAATTCCATACAAAGTTACTCAGGTGGCTAGGTTCCTAAAATCAAAAGCAAATATCTTTATTCTGATAAATAAAATCACAGAACTAACAGCTTTGACACTTAGTTCTACATAAATTTTGTTATTTTCTCTCAGTATAGGATCAAAATCATACATAGTTTGTTATAGTGCTCTCTTGTGAACACACACACACACACATGAAATCACTCACCTTGCCAGGTGTAAGTTGCAAGCAACTCTTCATTTTGGTTAAAATTCTTGTAATTTTGTGCCATGTCCCTTTATTCACACACACAAAATAGTTCTAAAGACAGAGCTTTCGTAATTCAGGGCTTTTTATGCTACCTCAGTTGAAGCAGAAAATATTCTTCCACCTCACTGAAAACACTCCCAGTGGGCACTCAACGGGTCATGGGATCAACCTAATAGGCAGCAGCAGCCATAAAAAGAGGAGGAGCTCAAGTGCAATAACTGTTGAGCTATTTTATTTTTATTCCTCTTCTAAAAATTCACTTGGACTATAATTTTAGCATTCTCTCTAGGAAAAAGTTGTAAAAATGTTTCCAAACATATGTAGGGGGAGAAAGATACACACATAAAACCCCATGTTAGCTTCAAGAGTATGACTGTCACATTCATTCCCAAAGCCAGGCAACAGAAAGAAAGATACAAATTTCACCTAACAAGCTATTTGACAATGATTATAACTAGATCTTGATTTATATCTTTATTTTTCTGGCACCACTCTGGGTGAATCAGGAAGACACCGCTTTCTGCAGTACCTTGACCACCAAACAATACACAACCGGCTTCATGAAAACATTGCTGATAAAACCCCTCCCTCTCACTGCAGTTTGAAAAGGCAAGCTCATGCTGACTGAAGGTCCTTCCCTCAGAGCCCTGTGTTCCATCACACAGGTGCTGATCAGGGAGCTTCAGCGGAGCTGCATTTGATATCAAGTTCCATCTGATAGACTCTGACCCCACCTCTTTATAATTCAAACTTAGAGGCAGATACACACCCCACTGACCACAGAACTGCTCCCAGTGAACTACAAAAGCATTCACTCGACTATAAAATCATTTATGCCTGCAATATTATTATCAGAAACAGACTGAGCAATAAACATTAAGTGGTTTTCCAATTACTTTCCACAGTTAAAAGAGTTCCTGCAAGTTCAACTCCTAACAAGGTGCTTTAAACTGTCAAGTACTGCCTCTTAGGAGGTAATATTTTAGTCTTACTCCTTTGCTATGCACCCTGGATGGAAGCCTGAAGCACAAACAACAACAGAAAACATTTCAGAAAAACCTTTCAGAGGGGTGGCATGTACAAGGAAGAGGTAATCATTACAGATTTTATATAAATATCAAGTTCACTCTCCTATGTGTTCCAATAGTTCCAATATGCAGAGGAAACAGGACTTCCCCATTTCTCTGAAGTGATTAAAATGCATTCTCCTCACACAAAAACACTTGAAACTACAGGCAAGTAAATGTTTAGTTCTTTTGGCAGCCTTCTATACAATTGATTTTCAACGTATTAAAGGTCTCTTCATGTGATTGAAGCTGTCCAGTTTCTTCTTTATGATTTGAGAGGTTTAGGAATAAGTTACTATTTTCAGAACAGGAAGGCAGTGATCTAGTACCCAACTACCTGGCAATCATCCCTTTCTAACTCCAGAAGAAACCATTAACACCATTTCACACAGAACATCAACACAATACATCAGAGCAAACATCATCAAAAGAAACACAGCATCATTAACCTACCTTAAAACAGAGCTGTTGCATACTCCATACTTCTTGTATTACATCTGTTCTAGCACAATTCCGGGCTCCTGCCTCTTTTTCACTGTCACATATATTGGTGTGAAATCTAATGATCGGGCAGCCATGGGACTTGCTAAGTCAGCCCTTAGAATCGCAGTCCTGAACTATAAGCACTTCCCCTGAACTCAGCCTTCTCTTCCACCTGTCCAAATTTTTCCAGAATTGAACACTTCCTAAGATTAATATTAACTTTACATCTACATTTTTATCTTCAATATTTGGAAAAAAATATGGTAGGCCCAGCTGTACTCACTCATGTAATGGAAAGACTCCTCATCACAAGCTGGAGAAGTGATTTCCGGAGGGTGGCCATGGCAAGCAGTGGACTGAATCCAGTCTTTATTTTCATACAGATACAAAGAGTCTACTCGTAACTTGTAATCTGGCAACTGTTCCTCCAGCATGCTCACCAACTCTACCTCAGGAAGGTCCTCATTGGAGCAGACATCTGAAAAGGGCAGCAATAGTACATTATTAAATATATATAAAATTTAATAGTATTGCTAAAGTATTATACATTTTATGTACTATGTAATACTTTATAAGCCTTCAGAATATTTGAAAAAAAATGATTGAGTATCGGAAAAAAATCCAAAATACTTATTGAATCAATACTTCATTTACATTGTAGTATTTGCAAGTTACTCATCCTGAACAGACCCCACAATTTCCTGGAAGGCTGGTCTAGCCATGTGTCCCTCCAGCTTCTTGAACATGATGTACGTAATGAGTTTCAGTTTCTATCTTTTCTTCTTCATTGAACTAAAACAGAGACCTACATTTTACCAGCTATTGATTTTCTAAACTTTCATTGCCTTTATCCTACTTGTTACATTTCCCTTTTCTGAAGGAAATTCACATTTTTCATTTTCTTCGGCTTTATGCATTTGTTTGATAATGAACATAGATGTAAATAACCTTCAACAATCTTAAAGTAACTACAAAAATCAACTGAATACTGCTTTGAAATCAGGGAACAAATATAAAATTCCATTATCATCCTTATCATCAAACTCTGAGAAACATGATACTCAAAATGCTGGAAACGAAGTTTAACTCTTTCTGTGTTGTGTGTGTGCCCTTAATCTCTTCACAATCATAATGCAAAAATAAAGAACTATTAGTTCTAAGTTGTTAGCATACTGTTTATCAAAGGTATATGATGATTACCTTTACAACATTTCCACTAAAGACGAAGACTATCTTCAGTATCTTCCAATGGAAAAAACGCCAATGTTGATTATTGACACTGAGAATTTTACAAACAGTATTTCACAGTACATGTTGACTTTACAGGCAAGTTAAATGGACTCATCACTTTTGTTCCTTTGCAATATCACATACGCAACACAAAGAATGTGAAGCGTAAGGTTGTCTTCACGTTGGTGCTTTATAACACATTAGACACACTCAGGATTTGTAATAGTATTTCTTCAACTTACCAGGGATGCTCTCCAAGCCCCTGTGATCAAAACTCATGAGTCCTTCCTTCACAATTCACTTCCTTGGAAAGAGCATTCTGTAGTCACATTGTGCACCATTCCTTTATTGCTTTGGTAAAAAGGTTGCTTTGGTTTAGAGATAGAGGGAGAGCCATCAAGCCACAGAGACACTCACAAATCTGGCATCAACTCACTTCTGTAGGCTGGTTCATACTCCAGATTTACTGCCATCTTAGGATATGCTTTTTTCACCTGGGCTATACTGATCATAGAAGTTGCTGCAGGATATTTCATATAATCTTCACCAGCTCCTCGGCTCAGCCATTATCTAAACATAAAACAAAGAGAATGCCAAACTTTAACAGATTTCATTCTTTCAAAACAGTAAACTAACGTGACTTCCCCTCTTTCAATCTGAATTTCCCCTCTGTACTATAATTAACTTTTTTTTAGAAAAGGTAAACAAACATTTTAATCCTCAGTTTACACAGTGCCTGTAAAATGTAGCATTAAAATGTCTTCTCCCTGCAGACATAACATCTCACCTTAAGCACTGACTTTGCCAATTACCTATTAGTCTACACCATTTCTCCTCTCTAATATAGTGTGTCTCTCATTTAGTGAGTTCAGGTCGTTCACTGACATAAGGCATTTTCCGTTTATGCTAAAGGACAGCAGCTCCAACTAAATAGAGTTTTTTTTTTCAGGCTACTTCGTTTATTTAAACAATGGCTTCTAAAGGCAGGATTTCCAAACCATCATTCTGAGCACTTTGATTGTTAAAAAAAAGTTTTATACCACTGTTTGATTTAATTTCTTCTCCTTTAGGAGTCTATTAAAAATCGGACCTATCAGAAATTTACCTTGTGGATCACAACAAAATTCCTGTTTTCAGCATGGACTCATATAAACCAGAAAATGCAACTACCATGACTAACTATCAGAACAGTTTAACAAAATGAAAATTCTGCTGCTCACTTGCCAAAACTAATTAATCGCCTTCCATATAAAATACAAGAGTAGTTCCAGATGACAGAAAAATACAAAATTAAAGAGAAAAAAAATGTCTCAATTTCCCTCCTCCTACATTCAGTAAACATAAAATTCTCTGGACATTTTACACGAATTTAAAATTTGCTCTTAACATTTCCCCCTGAAGATCTCTGATCATCAAGCACAACAATCAGAGGTTTGTCTGTAGCAACCTCTCATTTGACAAGATCGAAATGGACAGTGCAGGAGCTTTTCAAAGCAGGCCTGGAGCCTGCTAGTTCATCTGCTTGTAGACTTTGGCAGGAGACCAAAACAGAACTTTCTTCCATTAAGGTCAGCTCCTACTTGTGAGCAATATCTTCTTGTTTTATGATTTACTTCTTTATATATGTACTCTGTTTACAAGCTGTAATTATTATCCATATTAGACACTTAAAACCAGGAAGACTGAGATTTCAGAAACATTTTCTATCTGAATGTATAGCTACTCCCAGCACTTATGATTTTTTTCCTAGAGGCTGTTTTTTAAGTCGATTGCTGAAAAGCATGAACTATACACACATTCTTCTCTGAAACAATTCAATACAGGAAAAAAAGACATGTAAGAAGACTGCTGTAGATGCAAGATGAATTATTTTGTAATATAAAGAGTCACTGTAGAGCTTGATAAAGTTCAGCACCATTGAACAGTTTCTTCACAACTTTGAACCTTTTTCCTCTGAGTTTTTAAAATGTGACATTGTAAAAATGACTGCTGCTACTTCTCAAGATTGGATTTAATCTCTCTTCTAACTGCAAAGCAAAAGCACTCCTTCTTGCAGGTCAATCTCAGTTCAGCCAAAGGGGGGAAAAAAAAAAGAAAAGAAGTCCTTTGGCTTAAAGTTTTCTAGAGCATAAGGCCAACACCAAGCTATTGAACTGAAAGGGCAAACTCACTTGTACAACCTTTGAGAAGTTTACTAGATAAGCAAACACCATAAAAGTTAATGCTTCCATTTTCAATGCTTCTCACAGATTTAGTTTTGTGTACCATGGGGCAACTTATGTAGAAATTCAACCCGCTAATGCACTGTGTAGTGCCGCCCTGACAGTGATTCCATGACTCCTTTACGCTGCAGCTACAAAATTATTTCCTGACTGCAGATTATTTCTGTAAGTTACAACCATAATTAAATACATTTTAATAACCCCATAAAATTTACAACATGGCTTTAAAATATATGATGATGCTAAAAAAAGATGGACTAGAAATTAAAATTGTTAAATTTTAATTGTTTAATTTCGTGCAGAAAGGCATGTCCAGAAGAGAAAACAGAAAACTTTATCAGGTCTTATTTTTAATCTTTATTTATAAAGATTATTTCCACTGTCAATTTGCTATACTCATTCTACACTGACCTACTTCTTATTAGTTTTGTCCCCCCACCTCCTTATACACAATTTCCTACCGATGTTTGAGCCTTTTACTAATTAAATTGAACATGGGAAGACCAAGGGGAATTCAAACACTGGAAAAGAGCCCACATGCAGGAGTGGTGCTTGCAGGAGGCTTTCTTTAGGGAAGGCTCAAGAGACATGAAAAGATCAGACAACATTTTTATGTACATACATGCATACATACATATCTATCTCAATCTGTGGATTTCTGTACTCTCTAAATTATACTCCACAATGTGTGCTTCACATTTCAACTCCCACGTGGCTTCAAGCAGTAAACTCAAACCAGGATTATGTACAGCATGCTTCTTGTAGAAGGGAGAACCAGCCCTATGCCTTCAATACATGCCCCATGGAATTAAAGTTGCTCTAAGGCTTGCTAGCTCATTTGTGCACGGAAAATAGAAAAGAAACCTAAAAAAGGGGCAATTTTTCATACCAAAAGTTTTTTAAAAAGTATGGAGGACTATCACTCATGATCCAAGCAACAGTCTTGCTGTTCACCAATGTTATATAACAAGATCTGACAAAATCCCAGTGAAAATCGTACAAAAATTAAAGCACAAACAACAAAAAAATAAGGGCCGGAAAAACATATTAAAAACATTACAAGAAATATTTTGTCTGCTCAACTATAAGACAATATATCATTATGCATAGGTTAAAAAAAAAAATATATATATATAATAGGCACACATCCCATTAAACCAATGATATTTCAACATGTGCTTTGATCTTAGTAGCAAAGAGATAAAAATGAGTTCTCCTGACCACATGACAGGTGATTATGCTAATTTTTCCTTCAGTGAGTCAGAAGACCTTAGCCAAGATTAACTTGCGAAAGCAATACTAAGTAAAGCCTTAGAGAAAGAAAAAATAGCTAAAATGCAGTAAAAATTGTTCTTTGTAACTACTGTGTCTTTGTAACTATTGTGTCTTTGTAACTACTGCTTTGAGTAAGTAGTACTTTCTGATAAGTAGTTAGTTTCTGGATGCAGAAAGACAGCTATGCCATCTCAATTCAGAATGTAATTCTGAAGACATTCTACTACCAGAGAACTGTAATTCAAATTTGAATTATGAGAAAGGCTAGACAATTACTTTACAACTGAAAACCATAGACAAAAGTGCCTTTGTGCATGTAAAGTTAAAAACATACCCAAAGTATTGGCATCTACACTGGCAACATCCAAACTTAAAGATAAATATGCTGTTATTCCTGTTTTCTATTTGTTGAGAGCAGCTGGCTCCTCACAAGCATTTGCAAAGACTAAACTAGATCTGCTCTGCACAATTCCAGGATACAAGACACTAGGTCACAAGTAAGACAAACAAAATTTTGACAACAAAGAAGACTCTAACTTGATTAAGAGAGAAGACAACATCCATTTTCCAAAAAGGAGCCAACTGAATGAGTGTATTAGTCTGAGATGCCAGCTCTTACTGCTATGTAAATATGCAATTAAAAAAAACCTGTATCAAGTCATTATCACAGTACTTTTTCCATTACTAAAATTGGAATGCTGTCAAGCCAGCTAATAACAATCAACATATTCTGCATTTCAAGGTTAATGAAACAGTTCTATTCTTATAGCAAACATGACCACACCAAATTGCTGCCAAAACATTCCTGGAACTAGTGCTCAGAAGCAGAGGACAAATCCTTAACACCATTCAGCACGAGATGAAGGACAAAGGACTATCTACTGAAAAACAAATCTAAGTGAACAGGAGCTTTGCCTGTCACAATTAACACTTGCTGATGCCTAACACCTGTTATTTTCAGTCAATGCTGTCCCTACAGAAACCTACATGTAAAGAAAAAAATTACTTAAAAGAGTATGCCAACACAATCCTAGTAACAAGTATAATAATCATAAACAAATCTGCAACAGATCTTCAACCATAAATAGCACGGTATAAGAAAGGAACTGCAAGTAAACAAATAAAAAACAACACCTCCTCCACATCTCCTGGATTATTTGTAATTTGGAGTGGGGGTAAAGGCTTCAGAGGGGAAGCTAGAGAACACCTCTTAGAGAATGATGAATAGCAAGTGGACCATGAAGCTGGCCACAATGTTCCCTCACCGTATTTTATCCAGTTACACCAGGCCAGGTTCACTTATTCTTCTTGTCAGTCATTTGTAATAGTCTGTATTCTCTGAAGTAGCGACACTACCTTTTAACTGCATGTATATATGCTTTATGTATACATGCACACTATTGAATACCACAGTTAAGATTTACTTTTTTTCAAGCACTACATGTTTGGAGGTTGTCTATACCAATCTTAGCATACAATGTAAAAATAGTAAATGCTTAACTGAAGTCTAACTTAATCTGAAACTATGAATGCTACCCACATTAAATACCCATATAAAGTTTTATTAATTCCTAATTATTTTCTGTAAGTGCACAATCAAAACATTACTATCTGTATATACCTTTTCTTGCAGGTTTTCTTTTTATAGGAGAAATTATGTACACATGCAGTCATGTTAAGATCACAGAGGAAACAAGAATTATCATGAATTGCATATTTGTTGGTTAGAGTACAAAATGTGATAAATGCTCTTGAGGAAAGTGTTCTTAAAAGTTGTAATCACTTTCTTTTAAAACTAAAGCTTGTTCTCTATAAAGTGTACTTGATGGGAGCTTGAATAGCATCTAATTGAAATCACTAGTGCTTTCAGCTGATGCATGGCTGAGTTCGTCCAAGGAAGTCATGTAAGCTGCTTAATATATACCCCAGCCAGGGCTCAGCATTTTAAGTTATAATCCTTTATTTATTAGAATAAATCAGAGTGATCTATATGACTCAGTCACCAGAGTATCGCGAGCAATCAAACCAGACAAAAGGATGTCTTCTTTTTTGTACCCATTTCTATAAAAACGCTATGTTTATGTCTTCTTGGAAAACAAATCCTGAAAGACAGCATTTCTACTGTGCAATACTAACACCGGAAGCCCACTGTTAGAGCCAAACCACAATCAGAAAAGTCTCTGATTTTCCAACACTCTTCAAAGGACATTTTCAGATACTCCGAAATTTGACAAATTGATACAATTCTAACAGGTGACGCTGTCACTACAGAGTTGAAAAAATTCAGGTACTGGAAATTTTTTTCAATTTAGCTTCAGTGTTAGCAGAGTAATCAAAAAGAAGTCTGCCTATTTTTACTCAGAACTGCATCTTTTGAAAGATAACAAGTATCTGAAAACAACCCTAAAATCAACTGTGGCATTGCAATTTTGTGCTAAGTTATTTATTAGTATATTAAGTATTTGCATCAGACTCACGATCGGTCAACAATAACTGAAACATAATCAAGAGACAGGCACCAATGCAACAGCTGAAGAATGCATTAAAAAACAAAAAGACAAGCATGCCAGTAGTACACATGGCACTTCACTAGGGTGGTCGACAGAATAAATGACATTTTCTGACAGATATTCTTACTCCGGTTTAACCAGCTGATCATAATGTAACAATATAATTAAGTGAAGTCGACAAAAGCCAAAATTTCCTTGCCCTCGATACGTAAGCAGGGCGACAACGGACATGCCGCCGAGCCCTCCCTGCCAGGCGCGGTGACACGAACCTCGATGACGGCACCCTGGGCCGCTGAAGGTCACACCGGGCACCGCCGGCGGGCACCGCGGCCCCCGCAGCCCGGCCGCCCACACGGAGCAAAGGCAGCACTGCATTACATTACAGCATCACCACCGCCAAAAGAGTCCTGTCAGCTGCCAACACAGAAAGGCACCGGAACTCCTTGTCCGCCCGGGACCGCCTCATGCTCGGGCACCGCGCCCCGACCGCAAGCAGCCGCAGAGAAGCAGCCGCATGCCCGCCGCTCCTCACAGCCCGGGGGTGCCGCGGCTCGGCGGGGAGCGGCCCCGGGGCAGAAGAGGGAGAGTTGACCTGCAGGGGTCACCGCGCGAGGGGCACGGAGCTCGCCGCTTGCCCTCAGACGGCACAGCCGCGCCGGACCGAGCGCTCACTCACCGCCCGCGCTGCGCTCCCTCCGGCGCCGCTCCTTCCCGCTGCAGCCCAGCGTGCTACCGAGCGGCGGCTGAGGAAGGGCCCCGGTGGCTTCCGCTCGGCTCCCGCCCAGAACTACAGCCCCCGGCGGGCCGCCGCCAGTGACGAGCCCACAATGCGC
>VYXB01000679.1:0-28588 GCA_013397135.1 Pachyramphus minor | reverse complement strand
AGCCCCGTCCCGGCCGCCGCGGGAGGCCGGAGGGAGGCGGTCGCCCCGCGAGGAAGACAAGGTACGAGCTTAACGGAGCGAGTGAGGAGCTGCGGGGCGTCCTTCCGCACGTCCCGGTGCTTTGTCACGGACGGATCATTTCACACGACCGGGAGCTGCCTCAGCCGCTCCAAACGCTGCAGTACGAGCTGCAGCTCAGCGTCAGCAGAGCCCAGGAACGCGAGTTCGCGGTACCGGGGCTTCGGGCTCCGGAGCCTCCACGCTCTCACGGGCACGGGTTTCTGTGTTTCTTTCTGCCCTGCACTGCTGGCTGCATTTGAAGCTTTGGCCAGGCTGGGATGAATGTGTCATTGTAACTGTGCAACACTGTCACTCTCTGCAGTACAACAACAACAACATAAAAAGGGTGCGATACAGAAGGAAAAATGTGAAGATAGGGAAAAGGTTTATGTGGGGCCATAATCCAAAACCGTATTGAAAAATGGAAGCAATGTTAAACTATATAAGAAAAAAATAAAAGTCTTGAAATTGTAATGTTATTTGAATAAATGTGCATCATGGATGATTCTGTTGGCTGGCTATATACCTTTGAATTAAGTCTACAATAATCTGACTTTAGTAGTCATAGTTATTAAGACTTGATTCTTCAGCTTAGCGTTTGTGGTTTCATGTTGCAAGCAGCAGAATAAATTGTCTTGTATAACACAAAGAGGCATCTTCTTTCCAGGTAGGAGAAGGCCATTACAGTGCTAGCTGATATCTTGAAGCACCTGCATTCTTTTTTTTTCACTCTGCTACAGACTTCCTCAGTGAAGTTGGGCAAGTTAAACCCTGATCCTCTGAAGCTACCCAGTACCTACTAAGCATCTCCTTTTGTCTCCATTTGGAATATTTAATAAGGAATTACAGTATTTCTTCAAGCAAATTTTTGGGGCAAAATATTAAGGATTATGAGTGGCTTGGATATTTGGCAGTGAATGGAGTGGTGGGGGCTTGTCAGCTTTTCAAGAGTGTTGCCTTGACTAAGTAGCAAACATAATTTAAATGCAGGCTATACTCAAGCTTAGCTCCTTAATAAACTAATTATCAGTTTCTGATATAGTACTTCACCTTTTTAAAGTTAACTGTCATGCAAAAATTGCATGTTAACATGGAACTACATCCTATAGCTGACTTTTTATCAGCCACCAAGGAGGATTCCTAATGGGGCCTGGAAAGCTGCCTGTCAGAAAAGGACCTGGGGGTGCTGTTGACAGCTGGCTGAACATGAGCCAAGGCCAGTGGTATCCTGGCTTGTACCAGCAATAGTCTGGGAGCAGGACCAGGGAAGTGATTGTCCCTCTGTACTTGCCACTGGTGAAGTGAGGCCACATCTCAAGTACTGTGTTCAGTTTTGAGCCCCTAACAAGAAGCACTGGAGAGTGCTTCTGGAGAGAAGGGCAGCAGAGCTGGTGAAGGGTCTGGAGCACAAGTATTATAAGGAGTGGCTGAAGGAGTTGGAGTTGTTTAGCCTGGAGAAGAGGAAGCTCGGGGGGACCTTATAATTCTCTAAAACTACCTGAAAGGAGGTTATAGCGAGGTGGGAGTTGGCCTCTTTTCCCAGGTGACAAGGCATAGGATGACAGTAAATGGCCTCAAGTTGCATCAAAGGAGGTTTAGATTGGATCTTGGGAAAATCTTCTTCACTGAAAGGATTGTCGGCATTGGAACAAGGTGCCCAGGGAAGCTGTAGAGTCATCATCCCTGGCAGTGTTCAAAAAACATGTAGATGTGGTACTTGGAGACGTGGTTTAGTGGTGGGCCTGGCATTGTTGGGTTAATGGTTGGACTCCGTGCTTTTCTAACTTCAGTGATTTTATTGTTGAAGATTTGCTTATAGCTAAAGTAAATTAGCTTTGATACACTTCTTAGACATGTCTCTCACTGCCTAAGCTTTCAAAGACATAAAAGAAGTCAGGTGGAGGACTTTCAGAGTGGCTACTGGAATCTGTGAGGGAGTTTGCTGATACTGTAGCCTAAGTAAAATGAAAATTATTGGAGTTGCTTTGCCTCCTTTTTTTTTAACTGAAATCCCTTACAATAGTATTTCCTCTCTCACTTGTGAAATGTAAAGTACAATTGCTTCTGCCTTGCTTTTTTTGTGAGCTAGTTCAGCTGCACACCGTTGAGTGAGATCTGATTAGCACAGCTGTGTGCCTTTAAAACACGACTGGTTTCTTTTCCTACAAACTGCCAGGGATTCATGAGTCTATTCTTTTTTACTTTCTGCACTTGTGCAGTTAACTTGCAATTAAATTGTTTGTTCCGAAGTGGCAATAAGATTTCTAAACCCATAAATTAAAAGGGAAACCTTGAGTAGACATGGGTAGTCTTCAGTGTGAAGTTTGAAATTGATATGCTGCTTAAAGGCCCAACAGAAGCAGGTTTTCCAAGAGCTGGAGTTCTGGGGATTTGTGTGGGTGTTAACTGACAGGAATGTCTCACAGTTGTGTTTAAGGAGATTTATGTTTGTCACTGGTTTATGTATTATCTTACATTGCTACTTTATTTTTTTAGGATAAATGGATGTATATGACTTTTCCCCTGACCTAAAGCGGTTCCATGTCTTGTTTGGTAAGTTTGTCTTTAAAACTTTTGGCTCTTGTACCTTGTTACCCAGTTATAGCTTACTATGAAAAGTTATGGTGAAATTCTTATTTGAGGGGATTTCCACAGTGCTGAGATGTTTAAACTTTGTTGTATCAACTTTTGGTTAAGGAAACTGTTTAGTTTCTCCTCTTCTGCCCTGTATGTGCTTTATGCTGTTTCTTAACCTCTTGCTTGACTGACTTGAAGAAGGAGACTTTCTAATGTCCTTCTTTTAGGGGCTACTTTTTTATGTTTTCTAACTGCCATGTTTAATAAATTGCAGCAACTTCACAAACGTTCACTTGTTTCTGTTCTCAAGGACTGTTCCTGTATTCTGCGTACACCAGTTGAATCAATCAGACCAGAAGAGCTATCTCAGAGCAGTATCCATGAATGCCTGGTAAGAAGAAACTTCAACTGCCAAGGTTAAATACAAAGCTGGTACATATTAAAAATAACCTCATTCAGGAGTATTTCTTAAACTGCTAACAGCAAAAATAACCGAAGTACTTTGGGGCTTCCACTTTGAAAGAAGACTATAGGAAACTTAGTGCTAATCTTGTGCCAGTTTAAAAACACACACAGACACAAAAAACCTGTAACTCATAAAGCTAAGTCTCAGTAATGGTAAAAGCATCAACTTGAATGTTCTGATTTCTTAGCATTAATGATACTTCTGCATTAATTTTAAACATAAATGATTAAAAATTGCATAGTCATTTTGAGAACTGTTTTTTCTCACTGTTAGGCTGATTCTGATCTAGCCTGGATTCCCCCATCTACAGGAAGGAATGAAACGGTATTTTGTTCTTCTAATGTCTCTCATTATGAACTCCAGCTGGAAATAGGTAATATAAGTGTACCTTAAAATATTTCTTCTTCCTGCTAGCAATAGTTTATTGCTCACTGCAGTAAATATTAAATTTGGAAAATGTAGAACTACTCTTGTGTCTCTTCAGTTGAGAAAAGTGCCCAAAGCATTGCTCGTGTTTCAGTAATCAGACTCCAAGATATAAGATCAACAATTACCTGAAATTTTCTCTTGTTGTTTGTGCATGTCCATGTCAGTTTTCTAAATCTGTGGTATGTGACAATAAATACAGCATTAAGTACATTGTGACTTGGCTACCTAGGTTGATTGTTCTAAGGAAAACTGCCTTGAATCCTACTGTGCATGCACATGTTTCTGAGAATATGCATGTGTTGGTTATTTCAATGTATAAGTGATACTGACAAATGTTTAAACACTTTTAGTTGTTCTCAAAATAGCAGACCCATGCTGCAGTTTGCTGCAACTAATTTTGCAACTACTTAAGTTCTTGACATTCTTAAAGAAAAGGTCATGTTGCTATCAACTGTATTTTTAGAACTGGAAAATTATCTCTAAATATGAAGGAAATGATGTGATGGATCATTATATTTTCCAATGTTAAGGTAGCCACTTCTGGTTTCAGGAAGGAGGTTCAACAATTTAACTTCAGTCTACCTTGCACGGCATACACCTACAGACATGCAAGTTGCTGTAAGGATCACTGACCTAGAAAATTGCTCTGAAGAGCATTTGAAAGCCTTACAGGTAAAGCAACAGCATTTCTGCACAAGCCTGATGGAGACAGTGATGAATACATATGAGGTTACTGAACAGAGGTAGCCTTTGTTTGTACTGAGTCATTTCAGTCAAGATTTTCCTCCAAAAGATTAGAATATAATAAACACAAGGCGTGTGTAAATTTGAGAGTTGCTTTCTGAAGAGAACAGTTGACAAGTGTTTTAGAAATACTTCTGTAATTGTACAAGTTCTTATTTGAAACATGTTCTGTACTCTGTAGTTAACACCAGAAGTCTAGGCTATGAGCAAACTAGATTTACTTCAGACAAATGCAATTATAGGCAAGTTATTCACACTTCTGTTGCAGGCTATGCACATCACCTGCAATCTTGTATAAACGCACACAGGAAACCGTTCTTTCTACTGATGTAGTTAATGCTCTTCATAAGACTGCTGTCTTGTGGCTAACCCATCCACTTTCATTTAATTCCATAGAATGAGGTGGTTTTATCCCACTTTTTCCAGCATCCCAACATAATGACGTTTTGGACAGTGTTTACAGCTGGTAGCTGGCTTTGGGTCATCTCCCCATTCATGGCCTATGGTAAGAACCATTAACTGCAATTTTGGAATAGGAAAAAGGGCTGGTACAAGTTGGACCACATGGTCCAGGAGAGGTTTTTGTTTAAGCATCTCCTGTCTTGTAGAAAAAACAAACTTTCCCAAACCACTTGTTTAGAGAAGACTGCTGTACATAATCTTTCTCCCCAGTGAAGACTGGTATTGAAACTGCATTAAATTCCACTTAGTCCTAGCATCCACCATATAAGGAATGGTAATTGGGAGATGTATTTGACTTTATACAACTGAAAACAGAAAGTCTACCTAGATTGAATACAGGTTGGGCATAGACTTTCAGTTAACAGAAGCATGATATGAGTGTGATCTTTGCCTGATGGAACTAGATCAGTTCCAGCCATGTAATAACTGCTCTTGATGTAGCATAGTCAATATAAAGATGAGAATGCTGCTCTTGATGAATGTATGTAATGAAGCAAGCACAGACAAGTAATTTAACAAGGCTTGTTAGGCTTAGGTAGGGTTTTTTTCACTTTCAGGTTCAGCTAGACACCTGCTGAAGACTTACTTTCCTGAAGGAATGAGTGAAGCTTTGATAGGGAACATTCTGTTTGGTGCAATCAGAGGATTAAATTACATGCACCAGAATGGATACATTCACAGGTAAGAGAATGATAATAGGTAAGAATCCGATTACAGCATCTCAGCGCAGAAGTATTTTTTTTTCAATACAGTAGAACCAAGTTTGTAAAAGCTTAAGCTGTATTCATACATTATTTCAAGCCAGTTGTTACAGGGATAATACATCTGCCTGGCTTTGTTTCTTTGAAGTGGAAGAGAACCAGGGTGTAGAAAGAGCTTCCTTAGTTTACACTCTTTGCAGGGAAGAAGGGCCAGTTTCTGGTGCTTTTTTTTCTGATCATCTCTCCTCTCTCTTGGGACTGTATTAAAAAGACAAATCATACTGAGTGAAGGACTTCCATGAAAATAATCTGCTAAATAGAACTGCGTCGTAACATCTCACTATAAGTTAATGAAATATGAAAGCCTTTGTACTCTAATAGTGCTTTGAGTAATTCTTATTTATATTACAGGAATATTAAAGCTAGCCACATTCTGATTTCAAAGGATGGGCTGGTTTCTCTCTCTGGTCTAAACAACCTCTACAGTTTAGTTAACAATGGACAAAAGTCAAAAGTGGTATATGATTTTCCCCAGTTTAGTACATCCGTGCTTCCTTGGCTGAGTCCTGAACTACTGAGACAGGTTGGTTTAACACTTAATTTTTCCTCTTCAACGTTAGTGGCAGCACTCAACTTCTAACTTAAGTCTGCTTATAGAAGTGCAATGGAAGATGCTGAACTGAAAGTTTTAAAACTACAATATGTATTGAATTTTTAATTCTCCTAAAGAGAACCAGTTTTAAAGCTGTGGGTAAGGTGATGCTGTACTAAGTCTCTTTACCTGACCTTCCTGGAAACTACAACCATCAGATTCCTAACAAAGCCTGAGGCTTCCCAATTTGATTGTTTCAATACCATGTATATTACAGGGTATTAGAATCTTGTCTTGAAACAGGCACTGGTATTTTTGTTGGCACCACTCAGTGGCATCAGTGATCAGTAGTATTTTCTTTCTGTCACAGGATTTGTCTGGGTATAACATGAAGTCCGACATTTACAGCGTGGGAATAACAGCATGTGAATTAGCCAATGGACATGTTCCATTTCAGGATATGCCTCGCACTCAGGTACGATGCTAAACTCTTATTTCAACTTCAGAAAAATGCTGACCTTTTTTTTTGTTTTACTCAGAGAAACCAATGCCATTACTGTTGAGGTAGTGGCTGCTTTTTTTACTTCAAATATGCACACTTCTTTCTAGAACAAATAATCCTTCTATTCCTGGAGTTTCACAGCTTAGCCTGAATAGCCCTTGTTGAACTCTTATACTGCCATTTCTCTGTACTAGATGCTGCTGCAAAAGCTGAAAGGTCCCACATACTATCCTTGGGATATAAATAGCTTTCCCCGGGGGGAATCCAGGATGAAGAATTCCCGATCGGGGGTTGATTCTGGAATTGGTGAGAGCATGACACGCACAATGACCAGTGAAAGACTACAAATTCCCTTTTCCAAAACATTTTCACCTGCTTTCCACAACTTGGTAGAACTTTGCTTGCAACAGGACCCTGAGAAAAGGTAACCTTCTGGTGAAAACTAAATTTTTGTCACTTCAGTCTAAGACAAAGGATAGTCCACAGTTTAGGATACAGTAATTGCTTGAATGCCGTTAAAGTCAGAATTTCAGACCAGACGTACTATGTACAACAATTCACTTATGTTTGGTTTTGTAATTTAGGAATTATCTTGTCTGATAAAGGAACCCCTGAATTTCTTGAAATATAAATGTGCTTTGTAAAACGTAAAATTAATTTTCAAACATGCAGTTTGTCTAAGAAAAAAGCAGAAATCTGAAATATCCATTTTCAATCTCATGTCTCTTTTGAATGAGGCATTAAATTCCTTGTTAAACAGAAATGTGAAAAAGCCTTTAAAAATAGCTTTCATCAGTAGTGCTTTCATTACAAATTGCGGCATAGAATGTAGGATTTGTGTGCTTCTTTTCTCATTCTTCACATTTGTCCTGTGGATGAAAAACCACAGGGCTTAAATTGACTTGTCAGTCTGGCCCATTTCCCAAAAGTAGTATTTTACTTTCCAAAACATAATTATATTGTTCATTTTATGATTCAGGCCTTCAGCAAGCAGTTTGCTTTCGCATACGTTCTTCAAAGAGGTGAGTTTACTGCATTTTGTAAAATGACACAGCTATAACCTAAATAAGCCACAGAAAGAGTTGGATTACAAAATAATTAAGTTACCTGGAGCCAAAAAGCATCCTGTAACAGCATACCTGCTTTAGACTTCTTTTTTTTAACAAAATGGTATTTATAGGGTATAGGAAGCATAAGAGTAATCCATTTCCCCTTTGATAAAGTTGGTTTAACTTAAGTAAAGTCTGCCTAACTAATAAGAATAATGGTTAATATTCTTAATTTAAATCAGAACTGCAAAGCTAATTTAGTTAGTCTGGAAAGACTAATTCAACCTACTCTAAAGTGAGGAAAGTGAAACCTCTCATGCTGTTATGTTCAGTATTGTAACATGGAAAAACATGGCTCTGATGTCACATGCTTCTAATGAAGTCAGTTGCAAGGTTATGGAGACTTTTATGTGCAGCCCTGTTTTAACTTTTTTTTTTTTAGATAAAAGAGCAAACACAGAATTCACTACTGTCTCTATTGCCACCTCCTATTCAAAATAACAGATCAGAGTTCTTGACACTGCCCTCAACAGCAGTTGGGACTGGACTTGGACATATTACTGCAAATCAAGATGACACAGACTGGGAATTCTAAATAAATACCAAACAATCATACCTCTCCTGTGCTTCAGAGAAGGAAAATGTGATTTGTATTTGCTGCTTTAGTTTGTATGGTTAAAATAGACAAGGTATACTTGAACATGCCCTGAAGTGGCCATATTTTATTAGCTTCCTCTGTTGGCATCACGGGGTGCAGAGTGCCTCACTCTCTGACCGTAAGGAGAACTGTATATAGAGAATGGCTGAATTCTTACCTCCCTCTTTCAAAGTATGTCTTAACAAGAGAGTTCCTGCTGTAATCTTACTCTGTACTGTATTTTCAGCTCATGTTGCTGTGGTCCACTTGCCTTTCTGAATCCAGGCTTGGGTAGTGTCTCTGATCTTACATCAACAATCTATTTGTCTTTTTATTATGACTCAAATCATTTTAGCGAGGAGAAATCTTCCACTTCCAAGTTGAAATCTGAGATTGCACAAATGACTTGATTATGTGAATAAATGTTTGTCTCCTAAAAGACATTTTTTCTCACTTGACATGCTGTCATATTTTCCAAAATTTAGCTATGCATCATTTTTCATGCAGTTTTAATACTGCATGTTTCCCAAAGAAGTTAAGCTGCTTGGAAGTTTGACTCATGTTCTTGCATTTGTCTGTATTCTTAGTACAAATTTGTGCTTTTGCATCTTCATTTATTGTTGTGTCATTTTAGCAGTTAATCTTAGGACTTCTTACTATGCAAAGTAAATCTCAAGTTATAGCAGGTACGGGTTAATTTTGAAGAATCAAATAATCTGAAGTTACTGTACGTATTTTTATTTATACTGTATTCCTGTTCACCACCAGAATTTACCAGAACTTAATACTGTTGTCTTAAAAGAACAGGCAACATGCATTAAGCTTCACTGGCACTGCTGCTGGGAAACAAGTCTCTTCTGCAAGGCAGTTAAATTCCCTTGGATAGATTCAGCCATAATAAGAACCTAATACCCCCAAGGATCCCAGTGAATTTATCTATTTTAATTCAGATGAAAAGCTGTCTTTTTTCTCCCTACAATTTAGTAAGTTCTCATCTCTCACACTGTACTGGGCAACTCAAACTGAACAAAAGCAGCTTTGTTTTTTCTAAAAAAGCTGTGTATTCTCATCATGTTGTCCCAAAGCCACTAGTATTTTACTGATGGAAGTTATGACTGTAGTAAAAAAGCATAAATAGATACTGAATGGATATATGTTAAATTTTCAACATAAACAACGTTCCACATTAAGTCTCCAAGCCTTCCATATGAGTTGGTCTGTACCTCTGTTTTGCCAGCACCTTTGCCTCAAGGCCTTGAAGGCCAAATGACCAATATTCAAAACTGAGAGAGAGAAAATTCTAATTGACTACATAAAAGTATTAACAAACTTGAGTCTACTCATTATGCTATGAAGAGAGCTCTATGTTTCTAAAACCAACACATGAAACTCAAGATTAAAAACCTGTCAATAAACTTACCTTATCTGCCTCCATTTATTTCTGTAGTTATTCGACTTCTATTTTCACGGTGGTCCAGTCATACAAACAGCCTCTCGCTACTGCAGGAAAGAAATTTCATATTTATTTCAATCATTAGGTAAAATAATAGTTGTCTAAACTAGAAAATTACTCTGATAATAAAAATATGAATAACTTAATTGTGTGCTCTCGGAGAGAAGATACTATTTTCATGTAAACATTACGTTCTTAATTCTTAACCATGACAAATTTGGACTATTTGCAAGTCAAATACATTAGATAGCATCTACAAGTGACTTTTGACTAACAGTACATGTAAAAACCAAGTCAAATAAGTGAGAATACACATGAAGTTGTACATATTTTAATTACAGACCCCGAATAAATATTCATACTCTTACAAAAACCTAAACCTGTAAAAGACTTCAGGCAGCTTAACTGGCTAGTATTTGTGAGCTATGAAACAACAGTGCTCCCAAGTCTATAAAAATGAACTTGGGTACCAATAACAATGTCAGTACTAAGTGATTTAAACAACCATGTGTTCCAATGGAGTTACTTTGCTGCTGTCTCTTTCTATGAAAAAANAATAACAATGTCAGTACTAAGTGATTTAAACAATATGTGTTCCAATGGAGTTACTTTGCTGCTGTCTCTTTCTATGAAAAAAAAAAGAAAAACTTATTTCTGAATGCTGTTGCAATTCTGTACTGGCATAACTTTTTAAGAAAAAAATGAAATACAGTTTTTTGAAGTTAAAAAGCTCATAAGGCTTTACTCTTAGAACTACAGCTTGTCAACAACTACAGTATTTTCAAATGAAAGCAATTAAGAGGCACTGTGACTTCTAGTAGCTCTTAAAATAACCAGAAATACTAGAAATTAGTCTGTGGATTATATTTGCTGAAAGGTTTGATATGATTTTTCTTGTAAACTGTGATACTTTCTGTTAAGGAATAATGCAAAATAAATATTAGCATTAAGAAAAATTATAATCATTTTGTTAAGGAGGTTTCAACTGCCTGACACTAAAAAGATGATCTTGGAAGCAGTTATCTATTTTAATTTGAAGGTTTTGCATACAGTTGGTGTTTTCAAAATCTGAGATTCGTGATCTGTATTGTTAAGAGCCAAGTTGCAGAGACTTTCTATTCCAAGCTCACATAGTTTTTAGCACAATTATTTATTTGTTTGTTTGTTTATTAGAGCACTTGCTTACTTTCATGCCAATGATGTGTTATGAGCGTATGAACTAGAACTATACTTGGACTTGAAATTTTCAAGTATCTCACATTTAGGCTCAATGTGACATATTTTCAAAGGGGCTTATAAAACTAACACATTTGCAAAATCTCATGGGTAATGAAAGAGAAGTTTGAAATACTTGTGAAAACAACACGAGTGGGTTTTTTTGCTGCCACCTTTCTTTATGCTATCATTTAATGCTATGTAAAATATTGAAATACCTGTAATAATAGAAAACTTAAATTAACATTGTCATGAATATACGCTCAGTGGTGTTGAGTGTGTCACTGTCTTGGTCTGATACCACAGCAGTTTGTGAATTTCTGACTGAATGGATTAACACAGAAAAAAAATGTGACTTACTCCAAATCAACCTGATCTGCTACTCAACTTACTCACTTTAAGTCTCAATGCAATAAATACCCATTGGAGAGAGAGCAATTTCTTCCACTTGATGAACAGAAGTAAATATCCTTTTTTAAATTACTGAGTTTTACCTTACCTCTCCCTTTTTTCCCTACCCCACTCTTTTCTTCAAGTCCTATCAAAGCAGTTTTTAACCTAGACGATGGGTAAAATCATGGGAAAGCATTTTCAAACCATTGTTCTGAATGTCTCAGACGAGAGGCAGATACCTAAACATACCCTGCCTTTAATGCTAGTAAGTAGCTTTACTAAAGTATATTAAGCTGTCTAATAAACCTCTAAAGCAATTAAGCTAGCTGTAATGACCTGCTCTGACGATGGCCATCCCTATCCTGTATGAATGAGGAAAAACTACTAAAATGCAGAAATAGTACACATCGAGCGAGAAAGACCTCAAAGGACTATGAGTAAGAACCCAATTTGATGTAACAGACAAGCAAAGACCTAAAGATTTTAAAAGAAAGTACTGAAAAATGGAGGTTGTCTACTAAAAACCTGCTAGCAGGATAACACTTGGTATTTAACATAATTAAACCTATCCAGAAACTTGAGTCAGGATGAAGGAAAGAATATTAGGTTTAAACAGGTTTCTGTAGAAACCTCCATCATTCCCAAACGAAAACTAATTCTGCTCTATAAATCACGTTTCTTATCAAAAAGTCCCATGAAGTTCCTGAAAAATGCAGTGTTGGGTTTATTTTTACATATGATTACAGAATACACCATTCCTACTGGATTTACCCACAAATCCAGATTCATGGAATTAATTTGCCCTTTCATGAAATCCATCTGCTGTAGAGGAGAATGGATTACTGGCAGGATGCATTTGCTTTCCTCTGTTTTGTCAAAATTTATATGACATGTGGATCAAGAGTGTCAATGCCAAGTGTATCTACTACAGTTTATTTTTAAAGTTTTTTAATTCTGCATTCTGATACCAATTACCTTTCTAGTTCTCATGTTTCATGCAGTCAAAAATATCCTTACAAGCAGATTTCCATTAGCCCACGTGAAATCTAGGAAGTCAGCTATAGATGAGTTTTCTTCAAATGCTTTACCGGTTTGAGGTAGCTGGCGTTCTGCAGTAGCTGATGGAGCCATCACAGACTGCGCCACTGTTTGAGAGCTGTCTGTATCCATCTGAAAAGCCGTGCTCTCTTCCATCTTACTGTACACAGTACAGGAAAACTACAGAGAATTGTCTGAGCGAGGGAGGACTCTGCAAATTCCGAACTTTAAAGAAAAGATTACATAAAGTACGGAATTACTAAAGCAAGCAGTTTTGCTCGTGCGTAAGAACACAGGGGAATTCTTTCTTTGTGACCGCGTTTCCCGTTTGGGTCGCAGCCCCTGCAGGGAGGCCGCTTCCCTCACGCCGAGTCCGCCATAGCGGCCCCGCCACCGCTCCCCGGCGCGCGCGGGGAGGGCGGGAACACTGCTGAGGGCTGAGGCGGAGCGGGGAACCGGGAGCACAGAACAGCAACAGCACCCAGGGAAAATAAAAACTTTCTGCAAGTGTCTGTGGACTTAGGACCGATTTCATGCACTGCCGCACGGCGGAATGCAAGAGCCCCTTTCACACTGCCGTGAGGAAGAAGTAAGAGGCAAGTAAGGCTTAGGCTTAGCTATAGCTATGTATCTGATGGTTTTCTCTCATCTCCCAAAGCCTTCAGCCATTTAAGTTAATTCTGCAGCAAATAAGAACACGAATAATTCTGACCTAACCATAAACCCCCTAAAGTTTACCTCAGCAATAACAAAATTACTGTAATAAGACACTTTGCAAATTAACGACACCTGGCTACGTGTTGACAAAGCTACGTTGAGAAAGTAACATTTAAACTTAGTGGAAATTAACCAAATTTTAACTAACTTTTTTTCTCTTGTAAGGAGCAAAATTAGAACACTTTAGCTTTGGAGGGCCCCTGGAGGCCCTCTGGTGAGGGTGCACAGCTTTGTCCACCCAAGCCCAGGGCAGCCCCAGGAAATAGAGCTCCCACAGCCCCTCTGCCCCCATCCCGAGCCCTCAGTCAAAACTCGTGTACATTGTCCTGATACTGCCTGTGACCGCTTCCACTCATCCTTTCACTGTGCAGCTGTCTTTTTTGTAATCACCCATTAAGTAGTTAAAGACAGCAATCAAGATTCCCCACTTAACTATTATTCTTTTTAGGCTAAACGTACACTAGTAGCTGATTAAATACGTTACCTGCTACTTTTCAAGTTTAGGGTACCATTTCTGATTGCACAAGACCATTACTGCAGCAGGAATCTGATGGGAGGGAAAGCAAAACTGGTTTTTACAACACTGCCATAAATAAGAGCAAAAAAGTTTTCCCATAAACACCCATTCAGACCTTGTATTTATACAAGATATTAGCACTGGGGAAAAATTAGACTGATTTATTTTAAACAGACTGAACAACTGGAAACAGGACAAAGTACAATCATTTCTAACTAGTTTAGAGCAACTGTTTAATTGTTTCATATATGTAAAAACAAGAAATTGGCACCAACATATCCATAATATTTTCATTAACACAAATGCATTAAAAACAGTGGTATGGAAATGCACAAAGGCATTTCAGTTAAGGCTTCTACAGATATTGAATGTTCTATAATTAAACAGATATTTCATAAAATCATTGTAAAACTTTCCAAGAAACTAAACAAAAAAGCTCAGACTCATATTCCACTGTGAGGCTTAATGGAATGAACAATATCTTGTAAAATAGATAATTAGTCATCAAACTGTTTATTGTGCTTTTTGTATGGCAACCTCAAACCTCATTAATTTAAATATGGATATATTTAGATCCTCCCAAAAAGATACACTGGAAAGGCAAGCCCAGATTGATCACATTAAGTACATTAATTCAATCCATGCTCAACCATCTAAACAAAACTGCTGTATTTCACAATGACAATGAATCTGGCTCTTGGCTAGCATCGCTCTGTCCAAGGCGATACTTGAAAGGCCAATTCCTAGTATTAATGTCAGAAATCAAGCAATGATGTTATCCAAGTTTTTCCTGTACTGATGTGATACCTTAGCACCCTTTTGCCTGATTTTGCCCATATTTTATGGGCAAAATTATACTTCTTAGCATACCAAGATGACAGAAGTGTCATGCAGCAAAGAGAAGCCATTATTAATCCCATCTTCAGGAGGTCAGTGATTTTGTAACTCAAACACAACCACATCAGGAGGAAGTGTGGTGGCAACCCACACGAAAACACTTTGTGCCTCAAACCACATCTCCTACAGCCAAATCATTACACAAATGTCCAGTGCATGACTGATGGAGAGCAGCACCCTGAATCTCTCCATCTTAAGGTACAATGCAGTGCCAGCCATAATTTTGCTCTACAGTTTTGCAAATATACATACACAAGAGCCATAACAATTTACAAAACCATTAAGGGCTCCTTCCCATAACAAAATGAGTGCCCCAGAACACAGCCAGCAGCTGTGGAACATCTTTTAATTCTTGCAGAACTCTTTTCCTTCACTGCCAGGATTACCACAGCATTTAAATGATGTCATGAACACTGAACTTTTGAATAACTTAAATTTGCTGGATGGGACATAAGAGAACTCAAGCCCTCAACAGGACAGCAACAGCCCTAGTTATTCATGTTCCCATGTTTGTTTTGAAGCAACTCAGGTAACAGTAAAGAAAGTTAGCACTGAAAGCACAGAAAGCTCTTTGACATTTCCTTTCAGGCCTTTTATCTGGCTACTCTTAACTTCACTACTATAAAAAGTTCAGTAATTCTCCAGAGAACTTTGACAACTGGCACCGCCTTTATAACCACCTGTAGACACATATAGTAAATCAAATAATGCAGAATCAGTATGTATTAAATAACATATGCAAATAGTTTTGGGGCTTTAGGTAATACTTTCTTGATAAATGGTTTTCAAACTAGCCTTTGTTTACTAAGGAGACTGTTTCGTTCTTCAATATGTATTTATTCACATCTGCACTGCTTTCATTTTGCCATTTTAGTATAAAAGACAAAGAACATTGCCAGCATCATCAAAACCCACCAACTGCTACTATTACTACTACATCACTGCACAGAAGGTAGGTTGCTGCAGAGTTTTTGGTTTGGTTTAATAAAATTTTCTTGTAATTTTAGGAAGAAGTTTCCCATTCCATCCTAACACAAAAAAAACCCAATCTGGAGGGAAATGAATTGCTATCAAAATAGGCGGAAGTACAAATATTTTCAACATCTGTGAAATTCAAGTTTCTTTAGCAAGAGCAGTGAACAAAACTGTATGTTCTTGCCATACAAGATAAGGAAAAATCAGAACACTATTTTTGTGAATGGCTTTGTAATAGTTATGCATCCTGACTCCTGAGAAATTAGAGGACATGGATGTAGCCTGTTGGCAACACAAAACAACTGTTTGATTAGAAGATGTATTTAGGTGTTTTCATTAACTGACCAAACTGTTGCAACATTAAAGCTTCTTTTTCTTGCATCTACATCAACCTGAAAGAACTTGTTATCATCAAGATCTTTGTCCAGAGAACTAAATGAAAATTAAAAAAAGTGCCCTCTTTTATGGATTATTAAACAAAATCCCTGTCAATTCAATCCTTTATTCTAGCAAATACTTTTTATGACACCCAAATGCAGATTATTTTATGCTTACCAACGTGGTGGATTTTATGTTTCCTAACTCTGTTTTGGTATCATCTTCTCTTCCTTAGACTACTTTTGCCATAAGATTTGTTTTAATCTCTAGAGATTATTTAATTTAACCAAGTCAGATAAGCTAACTGCTGTCAGCACTAGTAATAAAAGCAGGTTGTTGAAGAGTGTTACAGCTGTCAAAAAAGCACTGAACACCTGATCTTCTGCAACCCTCTAGTGTCTTTGGCTATGTGGGTAGCAATATTTATAAAATAAACCTTGACTTTTTGCACTAGGAACAATCTGCTTTGTAAAATAAAAAGCAAAAGTATAAAAATTTTCAATCACATTTGGAAACTGTAACATACATAAAAAGATCAACATTAAATATATACAATACAAAAATACATTTTTTTCTTTATGAAAATTATAATACATAGCTATAATACATGACAAGTTGTGCCATCAGTCACAGCTACAATAGTTGCAGGTTCTTGTTCCACAGTTATGGCTGGACTCTGGGTATGACATCTCCCTGGGGAAATTCCTCGATTTCAGCATGAAACATCAATTCTAAATGCAGGGGAAAAAAAAAACCACACAAACATTTTCTTTGAAAACTTTCACCTCAATACAATTTCATTACTCCTGAAAAGCACCCTGGCATTCCCCCGAGCCTCCTATTTTTTGTCTCAATCATTTAATTAATAACTCAGCAATGACAAGGGCCACCACTGTCCTTAGAAAACTACTGTTACCCCCAAAATTAACAGAACTGGTGCCAATGTTAGCAGTTGATCATATGTAGTACCACCCTGCATTCAACTTGGACACTGAAACAGAACTGTGAAGTACACTGAGGGACACTGTTTTAAGAGTGTCAGACTCAGGAAGGAAGATTTCTGTTTAGAGACTCGTTCATTTAGAGATGTATCTGCTCTGTGTTTCAGTGTTAAGTCAGCACCAGTAAAACCTGGCTTAGAAAGCATCATGCATGAATGATACTGCTCACAGCTGTCACCACGGCAGCTCAGGCACAGCAGACAGCCCAAGGCCAGCAGTGAAGAGCTCCTGGCGGAGAAACTGGCTGGGCACACTAAGCAGCTGGTGAGGTAGCCCTCGTGGAGCTCTGTGCTACTGAGGGTCGAGTTTTCTCACGCCTGGGTTCTCTTATGTCTCTGTACTGCACAGGTGTGCTTTGTCTTGCTACCTGCACATTCTTTTACAGACCAGGCTGTGTTTGCCAACATCTTGTCAACACAGTAAAGTTACACAGTCTGTACGTGCAACAATGTGGTTTATCCCCTCAAGTTTGAGATTCATGTATTTTTGCTACCCCATCCTTAGCAGACTAAACTTTCTCTACTATTTCGGGTAAGTCCTAATGAATTTCTCTCTAGTAATTTCTGAAGCAGTTTTCCAATCTTACTAGCCACATGTAACCATCAGAAAAGCTCATCAAAACTTGAATAAAATTCTGCCACTGCATTCCTTGAATAAGTATTATTTTTAAAAATGGATTTAGAATACAATTTAAACATTTATTATAAATTTTACCATCGAGGACTGTAAAGGCTGCCACTTAGTTATTTGTGTTTTTTAAACTCATTGAGTTATTAGAAATAAGCCTAGTAACTGGGACCAGGTGACCTGGCCTGACAGGGACCAGACACCTGTACATTAAAATACTAAAGCAATTTCAGTTCAGTCTTCAGTCTCCCAGACAGAAATCTGTCCTTCAATTCATGGTGCTCCTGGGATCCCTCGTCACTTCTAAGCTGAAACTTTGGATTTTTATGAACAGCAGACCTCCAAGTCACAGAGGCTGCATGTACTTGACAGAAAAGTGAAGTTAGGATACACCTTTTGGATCCCAGTTGGAACATAAAAGGAAGAAGGCCTAGTCTCTAGCAAAGCTTCTTCTATACAGAGAACTTGGTTGCGCCTTCCTGCACAAGCAGGACCAACACAAGCAGTCCTCACTGGAAGTCCTGTTCTGCAAGTGCAAATCTGACTTTTCAAAGCTTGGGAGTTCCCAAAAGTACTGCAGTGTTCTACTGGAAATGATACTGAGCTTGAAACACATTAAGCATTTGCATTAGGGAATTTTCTAAAACACAAGTAGAATAAATACATTTCAAGTATTTAAAATACTGTTAAAGTAAAACTTATTTTTCCCTTCAGTGAAAAGGAGATGTGCTCTCATGCTTCAAAATTCATGTTGCTTCAGACATGACAAATAAGGCTTTTCTTTCCTTTTTAAATGAATGCTTATCCTGTATAAAACCAAACACAGACACCAGCATCCTAAGAAGCATTTGCTGTGGAAGGTTGCAAGGGGTGCTTGTTTTCACTCAGTCACAAAATTTCTCAGGACTAGTCTTGAACACCAAATACAAAACACTTGGTTCATCAGAAAAAAGCTTGAATAAACAAGCTTTATTTAAAACAATTCCATCTATTAATGTTTCCTACCTTCACTGTGGTCTAGCTCTGGTCGGTAAGACAAGAAGATCCAACTTGTCCCAACTAGAACAGACACTACTAGATTCACCACAACCCATGAATGAACAATTTCTTCTTCTGTACCTGCAGTCCTGGGAAAAACAAATCAACCCATCAGTCAGTTCTCTAGTACACAGAGGTTACAGTAATAATTTCAACAGAGTATCATCAAAACAAGCTTGCTAAGCCAGAAAACACAACTGCTTGTACTGTCATGATGGTGTCAGCTGTGTCTGCTAAGCTCACACGTCCTGTGACATCCTTCAAAAACAGTGTTGACTCTCTACAGAACGTCAAGCCCTTGAACCCAAAAGGGTTACGTCAGTAGGGTCCCATTTCTGAAGCTAAAGAGATTATTAGGGTTCCTGCCAGATGACATTTCCAGCATCATTCCAAGAGGCTCTTGTTTGAGGTATAATGGATTTGCAACCAACGTGACCAAACCCATCCCTGAGTTTTCATTTTTCAGTGAAATTATCAAAGGTTCAGGGCAAGCTCAAACAAAGGCAGGTTTAGTAATGAAATAGTTCATCAATACTTTCTTATATATATTGTATGACCTCTTCCATCCACCAGTTTGACCAAGGTTCCTAAGTGAGCTATGTTATAATTTACAGAAGTGGTTTCTTAAGTTTCCTACCAGATACTGCCATTTTCCGAAGGTGGTGTGTAGAGGTTGATTTTGTCACATATCATCTGCTGGCTTAAGGATAAGATAAGAGCAGCAAAATACACTGGAAGAAATGGAATTAGTAGTGTCAGATATAAATCCCCAAAATGCTGTCTCATCACAACATGGTACTAATCATTACATTTTCTTTCCTTTCACTCTGCTGCCTCCAATGATAGTTTCCCTAAATTCATTCTCTCTTCTTCAACATTTCTGATCCATCAAAGTCTGGTTTCTGCACTTTTGCAATTCATCAGCTACATCAAAGGTGGCATCTTGTTGTTCTGTTTTTTTGTTAGATTTGTGTTCTGTATTCAGTAGTGGGAAACTACCTCACTTAACAGTCCCCCTAATCCCACTATTGCAAATGCTTTAAAAAAATATGTAACAAAATATTCATGACCTTTGCTATTTTCAACTACTAAGTCACTTCTTCTAAAGCAGAAAATAACCAGGAAGGAAGATTTCACTAAAAACAGTGTGTAGGAGTTTTCCATTCACCATATTTTCTGGACAACTTCCTGTCCACTTCAAAATACTTACGGAAAGAGGCTACTGCTGCCGGGTCTAGGGTAAAGAAACCCCTCACTGCAACTGAGGCTTTTGCCAAATCAGTCCTGATAACAAAACCAAGAGTCATTAACACGGTCCAGTAAGACAATGATACTGTTTCTCTAATAGTATTCTATTGTTTTTACCTTTTGCAAGATACTTTTTTTGCCTCTGTTACAGTGCCTTAATACACAACTATATCCCACACACATGGCAATGGCTCTCATTATGCAAAATCCAAGAAAGACTGAAAGAAAAAATACCAGTTCCTTGAAGCAGGGTCCAAGCAATGGACAGAAATGAGTAAGAAAGGTCTGGATGCACAAGTACACCCTTTCTCTGTATAGCCAGCCATGTGTAAAATCATTCTTGAAGTATATCACATTAAATCATCAACAGCAGATCAAAATATGCCATAGAAAATAACATATTGTACCCCAATTACACACACCTTTCAAGTACGAATATATTTTACCTGTCAAAGGCTGAGACTGTACTGATAGACAGCAAAAAATAGAACAAACTTTGAGCTGGGTATGCTATTGTCTTATACTGCTCAAGCAGGTTAGAAACTGTGGAAAGCTCATGTCCTGCTAAAATGTAGATAACGACGATGTTCCATACAGCATACCCAGCAAGGAAGCCATGGGTAAAGAGTCCCATCACCCTGAAAGGAGGAAAGAATGTTAGATCACTTTTAATATCTTGAATTAGCAAAGACCTGTAGATAGACAGAAAAGGCCTACAAATCCATCTGTTCAACCCTGCTTTTCAGAGCCCTTCAGAAATTGTTTCTAAATGCTTTTCCCGATCTAGTTTTAAAAATTCTAAG
This sequence comes from Pachyramphus minor, assembly GCA_013397135.1. NCBI lineage: Eukaryota > Metazoa > Chordata > Aves > Passeriformes > Tyrannidae > Pachyramphus > Pachyramphus minor. Next base: position 8,069 of record VYXB01000679.1, on the reverse strand, counting down.
CAACAAGACTTTTGCACCCTCCCTTAACAGACTGCACCAGAACCTGAGCACCTAAAGAAAACAAAGGTCTTTTTTGCCTTTGCTTCATTACTGCTTCAGGAATCAAATACTTTCACTCACTGCCTGTAGCTTTCCAAAAGTGCTGCCCTTTACACTTAGACAATGGTCTTAAACTTGTCTCCAAGGCAGTCTTTTCATTATCTTCCTTGCTAAGGAAAACCTTGAAAAGGAAGCACAGGCTCACAGATAAAATACACAGGAGAATAAAATGGTTGTCATCTTCCCATTCTGTATCACAACACAACCACATATTAAAAAAAATACATGATTTTTTTGCTATTGTATGCAAACTTATTCCCCTAGTCCAATTTCACTCCTCCCTCTTTTTCACCAAAAAGGATTTTTCTTTAAAAAATATCTGAATTCAGGTATTTTTATTCTGGTAATACACCTGATGGGTCAGCCTTAATTTCTAACTTTTTTTTTTTAGGTCTCTAATATTCTGGTTATCAGATCAGTCTCTTTCTATTCAGATTTTGTCTGAATCTTTGCAATATGATTTAGTTATTCTTTTTATAACTTTATATTGCATGTGATGTCTAAACTAGAAACACATATTCTTGACAATAAATACCAAAACATACAAGAGTGATAAACTTGCTATCTTTTGCATCCTGAACCACCATTTATTAGCAATATCCAAAAGAAATAAAGATACATCCAAATGGTAGAGAAAAGGCACTAATTTTCAGGGGGAAAAAAAAACCCCAACCCAAAACTCCAACAGTGATTTCTGCTTATTTACATCAGAACATTTATCTTTCACCTGAAACTTCGGTGCACTGAGAGGGCAACATCTCTAGTGGTCCATGAAGCCTTGACATCCAGAAGTACGTTGATATTTTCAGTGGTTTTAATCAATTCTGCACGGTCAGCTGCCTGAAAACGCCCTGAAAGGATGAGGAAATTAGTTTTAGAGAGTACTGTTACCTTTCATCATCATTTCTGCATTAAAAAGCTGACAGCATCAGAAGTTCCATCAGAAAATTTCTCCTGCCAATCCCTTCCTGCCCTTTGTCAGCATACACTGACACCAGGATGCCTCTGTCAGAGTGATGCGTCCCACTGGTCAGGCTAAGACCTGAATGTGCAAAGAGTGTGCAAAGCACTTTGGGAAATTACTGAGTTTCCCTGGTACAAAAAAACACCCCAAACACAAAAACAACAGAAAAACCCAAACACCCATCAAAAAACTCCCACTGGAAAGACTTTTGATAAATAATAATTTCTTCTCAAGGTACTGTGACAGTATTAAGTCAAATAAGCTCAGCTGGGTACTTTGAAACAGCTTTTTTCACACACACCATGGAATTTAAACATTCAACCAAATATGCCAGCACAGCAACACTAGCATTCAGTGTTGACAAATTATCATGCATATTTATTTCCAGATAATTTTTGTTTCAGAAAACTTTTTTTAAGAAATTCTTCCCAATACTACAGTCTTTGGATTTTAAATACAATAGTGCTTCCTCTAATTGCAAGAATGTCTTTAAGTTACTTAAATCACGAGATGAACTTACGATTTTTCTCAACAAACACTTTGCTAACAGGCTGGCTAATTCCAGTGGGAGCAGCAAACACAGGCTGCTGATCTGGGCTCTTTCTGTGCTCATCTTCAATGATGTCTTCCTCCTCCACTTCCAGCTCATTGGGGCTCTGCATTTCGGCCGGCCGAGGTTTCCTGTCAGCACAGAACATACAGTGGGGCAGAGAGAGAATAGGAAGTAACATGTAAAACCTAAAGGCTCCTATGAACATTTAACCTGTCCAACATGACTGATAAGAACTGACCAGGCTACTGACCTGTATAGTATTACCCCATTTACAATTTTAAGGACTACAGTTCTCACAGAGTTAATTAACTAAAACCATAAAATTAATCTCATGTCAAGAGATTAACAATTAGAACAAATTGGAACAACTGGAGAAAAAATATGCTAAGTCTCGTAAAATTAAGAAAAAGATAGTAAGAATGAAAGTGGTTACACATTCTAATTTTTGCACATATGTGACTGAACTATTAAGGCTCATGAAAATGTATTCAGAACTTTAATGCATCCAGGTATGCACAGAACAAACAGCTGAAGAAAGTTAGATCTTAACCCTGGAAAGAATTGCCCCAGGCTGAATGGTATCATGGGCTTCAAGATCTTATGTTTTTGTAATGTGACAATGCAAAATACTCCTCAGTCACAGTCACTGTCACAGGTGTTCCAAATTATGAGCTAGACTAATTTTGTCTCACTTTGTTCTTTTTCTCTGTTTGCGGACCACTGTTTCTTCAGCTTCAGGGACATCCATGCCATTTCCATTCTGAAATAGGGATGCAACATTTTGCTGGGTGAAAGAGGTCTCAGAATCTGAAGATTTAAAAAAAAATCCCACGACATGAAAATTTCAGAGCTTTCATAAAAATGGCAATACATTCACTTCAATACATAAATAGTTGTTATTATATAAACAGAGTGGCAAAAAAATTATGATCTTCTGAGCTCTGAATGATGTAAAGTATCTATTTTATCACTTCCAAAACTGTACTGCCATTATTTTCATGGAGTTTTGTACCTGTGGAATCTGACATCAAAAACTGAAACTCTAAGCTGCCATTCACTCAAGCGATTACTTTCAGGTGTTTTAAGTACAAAAGCACATGAAACGTTTAAAGCCAATCACATTTCTGCGTCACCAGGTTTTATTCAGTGCTTTTTCCAATCTACACTTGTTTCACATACCAGTAGGTACTTTCTTCTTCTTGCGTTTCCTCTGCGGGGGCACATCCTGGTGCTCAGGAGTGAGGGGCTCACTGCTCTCCGACTGCCGCCGGACCGCAGCTTGGACGATGCCATCTGGAAACCACAGGGAAAACATCCAGCAACCTTAACTCAGAGCCAGTGAGAAACAGGCAAGAAAAAGCTGCCGTTTACTACGGTGCAAATGTCTGTATTTGCCCAGCTGAGTGACCACTGAGATTGTTGCACTGGCTAGGAAATAAAAGAGTTGGGAACCAAATGCCGTAAGAAGGAACATACAAGGGTGTCGGCTAGCAACCCTCCTTTCACCCTAATAGTTTCACGCTTAGGAGGAAATTAAGTAGCACAATTCCCATTTGGGCATACAGCAGAGGCCTGATTGAAAGAAATCCACCACAGGAAAGAACTCTATATTTCTCCTTTCTACGTGCAAAGATTATAATGCAACGGACAAGCAAAAATTAACATTTGTTACAAAGTGATCCACACAGATATGTGCTAAGGCAAAATAGCATCAAATCAAAGGAAAATTTAAATGCTAAACATACTCCACAAGAATAAAGGGAGGAGCAGAAAAACAATGCTAAAGGATGTTTACTCCAGTGTGAGAGAGGAACTATTATACATTGGAAGAACTACACTTCCATGAGAGGTTAACATGAATTCATCAAATATTCTAGCACCAGCAGCATCAGTTTGCATGATCAGAAGACAGACATGACCAGAAGCAGAAAGTTACTTTTCCATTTTACATGACATCTGGGGTTTTGTAGCTCTTTCAAAGACTGCCATTTTTATGATTATAGCTCAATCCATTTTTTTTTCCACTTCAAGCAGAGGTTTACCCACCTTTTATAAGGGTTTACTGTGCTAAAATGCAAAATTAACCAGCAAAGTAACAGCAAAAGTCAAGGTGTACTTTGCATCATCATTCACTCACTGAAAACAACAGTAAGCAAAACTTAATCCTTAGGAAATCCTGCTAGCAACAGCTCTAAGGGGTGCATTTAAAGGTCTTTCAGTGAGGCCTCACAATACACTTTTAAGCAAATAAAAGTGGTTTACTCATCAAACTTTTATATGGACACAAGTCAACTGGTTACAGAAATCCACTAGATTCTGTTAACATGTTCTGCTTTATCAAAATAGATCAGACTCATAATCTTGCATAAAACAGTGTGTTTGTTCTGCAGATTTGCTTCTTGTAAAAATACAAAGCTCTGATGCTAGTCATCTTTTAGACTCTTAACTCTTCAATGACAACAGAATGATTAACTTGTGACTTTATTTGGCCAAGGACTGAAATTGAGCCAAATTGTTAAAATAAGTTTGATCTTAGTTCATTCAAAAATTCAAGATCTTAAAACATTAAATATAAGTGTCTTACAGCTGGAAATGACTATTTAATGAAGTATGCAAAAAAATTATATAGGAAAAAATAGTAGGAATAAAAGAACAGTTTTCAGTCTTGGCAGGACCTTACCTAATGGAGTCTGTCCTTTGGGTTTCCTTTTTTTGGGACGACTGAGTGGAATTTCATCTGCATAACATAAAACAGAAGTATATGTGCACAGCAAGGAGAAAACTCCATTTTCTTTTTTTAACAGCCATTCTGTTGCAAGTTAAGAAATAAATTCTTCTTTACAAATTATGACATCCTTCACATTTTATAGGTAAGATGATAATTCACCAGTTCACACAAGGAGGAGGAGGAGGAGAAAGATGGCAGGAAAACAGGATTAAGAAATATGTCTTATGTGTGACAGAGGCTAAATACACACATGCACCTGTGTTAAGTGAAAAAGTCAAATGCTCTCAATAATGCTCTGAAAAATAAACTTACTGTTTAAAGCACAGTGGCAGCATTTCAGTTACCTTCATGAAAATAGCAAACAATAAAGAGAACAAAGAAAATGACAGTTCTAGCAATGGCAGCACAGGTATCCATGCAGTTTAAACAATGAGCCTGCATTTAGGAAATGTAAAAGGCTCTATCTTTTAAGAGAGAAATGTGTTGCACCAAAAGGAACTACCAATGTTTATAATTCTCTTTAAAAACTCACCTTGGCTTCCACTTCACATTTAAAGAGAAAAGGTGTTGACATGCAATGTAAAAGGAACAAAGATGAAAAGAAAGTTAATTTTGAATCAGTCACAATTCACCACAGTGAAATTCACACTGCTGCTTCTGTGATTCCTTTCCTTACCCCCACTCCTTTTTCTGAGCAGTTGTTACAACAGGGTTAAGGGTACAAAGCAATCATCAAGACTCAACACTTTGTTGGTGACTAGGCACAGTTTCTTGATTGGCTGGCTGGGGATCAGATTAAAAGCTTTAATCACCTGGCTAATTAAAACTTGTCTTACTGCCTGATATATAACAGACCAACAAAAGTTATAAAACATTTGCACCCATACATTACTAAAAAGACACTATATGTCATCAATCATAAACATCACATTTACTTTCAGATACTCTTGAAAGAATTCTAAAGTACTGTCTCACAACAACTCTACCTCCACACTGAAAAAAAAGCCCAATTTTTTACCTATGCTACATCAAACTAGTAGACACCTATATCCCTATTCAAGAATATCTAGCCTAATGTCAGAAATTCCCGTTCTGAAGGATTTGTGATTCAAATAAACAAGGGAACATGAAACAAAACGAAGAGGGAAGTAAAAAGAGATTTAAAAGGGCATCAGTTCAACTATAGTAGACATTAAAACTGTAATATTTGTCTGAAACTTCTTAAAGGATTTATCTCTCAGTATTAAAACTGAAGTAATATAGTAAAATTTCTCAGCCTCTATAAAACTTTAAAATGCTTTGTATTCCTTGTAAAGTGTTCTGGGACAAAAATTAGAAAGAGAAGTAATTATTTTTAAAACTGTTATGACTATTCATATGTTTAATAAACTTATTTCTCTTAATGTCATTACTTTTAAAATCACTGCAGTACAGCACCACGATCAGTTGCACAGATTTTACCTTGGCACTGGAGGGAGGGCACGAGGCGGGCACTGAAAGACAAGAGAGAGACAAAAGTCAACTTCTGCCAGCATAAAACCACCTCTCAGAAAACAGCTGTTTCCAGGCATGGTCAGAACACACGAGGTATGTTTTGCTTTGTATGCCCCTAAATGGCTAGATATTCCTGATGGAGGTGTTACATAAAAGCAATAGCTGAAAGATGCTGGGATGATGTGCCTTTACCAGAGTTCTGATGGGCACTGCATTAGGGACGTGTACCTAACATCTGTGTGTCACACACAGCTTGCACTTCAACTTCATTTAGATAATTTTCACTTTTCATGTAAGATACTGCTTTCATTAGAAAGCTTATCAGTCATTCTGTTTAAATATTAGAATACTGCAATAATTTATGCATTCAATATAGTTGTATAATATACAGCGTGAGCTCATAGGGTATTTTCTATTAATGAAATTCAGAACAGTAGTAAAGTCAATAAAAGGAAATAAGCTCAGTTATGAAAATACTTTTAAATATTATAAAATACTATTTTTCATTTTTATGAATTTTCATATTTACCAGCAGGTCAAACACAACTAAAACCTAAAAATATCCTGATAATAATCTGAAACTAAGCTTGTACCTTTCCCTCATCTAGAAGAAGGCAGTTAACTTTTAGATTTTGTGTTACACAGTTATATTGAAAGAGCATACACAACTAAGTATCTCCTTGCTCAAAAAATTCAGTTGATATCACAAATAAAAAGGGCTGTAAGATCGGTAAGACTAAGGATCCACAAACTTACCACTTGTTTCTTTCCCATATCATTTGAAGCTGCTCCCTGAAAGAGGCACTGTGAACTGGTCTATGCTCCCTAACGCTGCTCACATTGAACCTCAGCTAATTCTGAACTAAAAATAAACTTGAGGCAGCCAGGATTAGCTGAACATGAACCTTCCTGCCCCTGGGTTAGGACCCAGCACTACTCTCGTTTGAAACAAGGGCAGTTTGTTCTGTGGCACCAAATGTTACTTGCACTAAAAAACTCATCACTCCACTTGCTGGTACAGGTTCCTGTAAGCAAGTTTGACTTTGGTTTATTTACCCAAAGCAAGTGAGACACCTCGTGCTAGGAAGGGTTTGTGGGATTAGGCCTCAAATCTCTCACTTGGATTTTGGCCATGTTGAAGACTGACAGCAAGTGCCATTTATACAGGTAGGGAACTGCACACCCTAAGCAGCCCCCAGGACTGGTCACACCATACAGCTGTATGAAAAAAATATTGGTGTCAGAGCTCATTACTTTTATGGTTTCCAACATTTTTGTGGCAGGAAATACGAATTGTTCAGGATACTCTATATCTTAAAAAACTATTGCTAAAAAACCCATAAAAATAAAACAAACCAACCAACCCACAAACCTTCTATACAGCATTCACTACATATGCAGTAGTATGTCTGTATGCTGTAGTACCTACCTTATTACCTTCTATAAAACAACTTAAAGGTGAATTGATTTCTGTTATCATTTATTCCTTGCAACAAAGAGAACCACATGCAAGCAGGCAGTGATCAATACTCATCTGTCCCATCTGTATGACAATTCCCAACTCTGCCATACAGATACCAGCTTTGGTCTATTTGCAGTTTCACAGAGCCTGAAGTAACTCGCTCCAAGCTCCATAAAAAGGGTGAGATTGGGGACAGGTTTCCAGAGACATTTGTTACTGACAGAAGAGCTGCTGAATGCTCTAAGGTAGCCATGGTGCCCCTGAAGGCAAGAGACTCTCTCAAACCAGCATCCTCTGCCTCATTCACACCCTGTGTTTTCACACGTGAGCTATGCCATAAGATGGTGGGACACACTTGGAAACTCAGGGCGGGAAAACCGAGCTAACCAACCCCGGGATGCAGGGCAGAAAGGGTTTAACAGCTCTCAGTGTTAAAAAACACTGAACAAGCCTTTACAGATTTAAAGCTCTGCAGATTATCTTTTGAGAGATTTATATTAAAACACGAAGACAATGAGGAAACGCTTGCTCGCCACCCCAGCAGAGGTGGCAGAAACGTGCCACGCCGCATCCGGCGACATCCCCCCTCCGCCTCCCCATCAGAGCGGGGATGCAGGATGGCGCTACCGCCGCGCTCCGCTCTCGCCTCGCGCTTCCTCTCCCTCTCCCGGCAGCAGCTGCCGCCACCGAGGGCTCCGCGACATCCCTTCAGCAACAGCGCCCGGAGGGACAAGCTCCCGCCTCCCGGGCTCCGCAGCCGGGGGACCCG
>VYXB01000678.1:160344-177828 GCA_013397135.1 Pachyramphus minor | reverse complement strand
CCCCCAGTGATAGGCCAAAAGAGACTCCCTTTTTCCAAATTTTTTCCTCTGCCACAAAGAAAGATTTCCTTTGAAAAAAGTCCATTCTGATTGATCTTCTGGTTGTGGGCTTAAGCAGCTGGACTGCAAAGCCTTTTGCAGAGGACATTGAGTTTGAAGGCCTGAGACCAGGCCCTGAGAACAGAGAGAGCAAGCAGCAGAGGAGTACACCATTCCCATGAGAACAGATAAATGCACTGGCAGGGGAGTGCACCATTCCCATGGGAGCAGAGAAACATAGGTATGCACTAATTGTGTTTTCTCTTGCTGTAATCAATGTTATTATCTGATATACTTTCACAGAAAGCAAAACTTTCTTAGACTAGAACTCACCAATGGAAAAGGTGTTAGTGTCCTTTACGTAATAACTATCCAATCAGCAAATGACACAGTTGCTGGACATTTTCTATTAATGTTGATGCCTGCTCAAAAATAAAGCTTCTTATTCTCTCATGGCACCACTTGCTGTTGTTCCTGTTGGCCACCTCAACGTTCTTACCGTAACATCTGGTGATGCTTATTGCTTGGATTACCCAATGGAGGAACTATCTAGGAGGCAGTAGCAAACTGACTATGGCACAGAACTAATTACTTTGCTAGCAATCCAAGAAACACTTTCAATACTGATTGTTTGTACCAAGAGGTGCTCCTACTGTTATAGCAGATCTACCATAGTGTGAATATCTGAATTAACTCTTTCCTCTTACTATAGTAATTGCCATTGTATGTCAGATAAATGTTGTACAAGCTGTGAGACCTTGAACTGAGAAATCAGTAGAGTTATAGGAATATACCTAACTGGAATTAATTCTCTAGCTAACTCCATGTTGCTCTGTGACCAATCATGCATTCTAACTAGATGTCTGCCAGAGCCATATGTCATATCATTTGTATTCATTTTCCTTAATTGATTATAATATTAACTTACAAGTACCTGCTGTAGGTGATGCTGAGGGTAGAGTGTCCTATAACATAAAGTATTGCCCTTCGTTGTTGTCAGAGAGGACATAAGGCTTAAAATTCCTTCTCTTGACTTCATGTCCCAGGAAATCCCTGTATATTATTTTTAAATGACAGTTTTTAACACTTTCACTTGAATTTAAATTCAAATGGAGAATGGAACTGCATCCTTCAATTTTCTTTGAAAGTTTAATAATCAAGACAATTAATAGCACTTATGTCACACCTTTCAGTTAAAAGCCTTCAGGACAGTACTGGAATTTGAGCTCAGGACTCTGTTTTTATTTCTAAAGTAATAGTACCATGCAGAGTATATATGGTTTTAGGTTGTATTTGTACAGTATTTTATAATTTTATTTGTATTTCTGAGAGGTAGTTTCTTTCTCATACTTATTTTTCTTTTCCTTAGCGTCAAATTCACCCACAAACTCGCCCACAGCAGTTTTGTGTCTTTAAAAACATAAATTGAAAAGTTGTTACTGTATCTGTTCAATCAGTTTTATGGGCTGTATGTAATTTAGAATGGAGAAGGCTGTTCAAAAAGCCCTTAATAATATGATTCTCACATGACTGTTTTTAAGTCAGTTTTTCAGCACTGTGAATGGGTACCAAAACACTTAACATTGCTATTGTAGGAATGATGTTATCATTTAGGATTTTGACAGCAGGAAAGCATATTCTGGATGGACTATACTGATCTTGCATATCCTTCTATGGAAGAAATCCTTCTGTGACTATTTTCTCTTAGGATGCATCCCCTAGTTGTCCATTGTCATGGCTAGGTTTGCGGTATAAGCAATGAAAGCAAAATGGCATCAAAGAAGTTCTTGCATCTCAGTGCATTGTCCTTATGAAATAACAATATAACCATAATGATTTCCAGTAGTAGCCAAGCACATTCTTTTGCTCAATATTCTGTCTCAATTCAACTTCTCTTTTATATTAATTATGTACTTTAGGAGAATATAAGAAGCTGTTCTTAGCATGTGAGCTGAATCTGGTTGGTGTCTGATAGTGACTACTAAGGATCATGTAACAATACATTGCCAAAATAGGACAACTAGGAGGACTAGATTGAAATATAAAGGGATATGAAAGATGGAGATGTTTCTGAAGTTTCTTTGTATATATAGAATATAGGCTAAGCTTTCAGTTTCATGCATTATAAATACAAAAGCAGGAGTATTCAGAGCTGGTGTTTGGTTTGCATCCAATTGTAATGAAAAATGGAAATGGAAATGAAATTAAAAAAAAGAAATCAAGCTGCATATTCTGCTGTCTTGTGAGACAGGTGAACATGACTTCTACATTTATTTTATTATGGACATGAACAATCCAATAAAGGAATTGTTTGAGTCTCAGAAATGCAGCAGATGGTATTGTGATTCCTTAGACACATAACAGAGTTTTATACAAGGCAGACAGTAAATACTGAGCATCCATACTGGTTCTACACAATTAATTTTTTTGGTCTGTTCAAATTTAAAAGTTCTAGACTTATCCTCATATCACTCAGGCAGCCATTTGATTACAAAAGATAGAAAAACCTGAATTCATATAGAGATGGATATAGAAACTAAACCTATGAAGCATAATAGACAATGTGGTGAGGGAAAAATCATTTTATGTGGCTTTTGACTGTCTTGTGAGGTAAAACCTGTTACAGAAGGATGAGAGATGCAGTTATGGATAAAGCACAATGAGAAAACATAACATGGGCAGAAAAGTGGCTGGGGAAGTATTTTACACTCTGGGAAACACTGTCATGAAGATGATGGACATATTACAGCTATGAACTTACTTCGGGGGAAAGATGGCTAGCAAAATTCAGTGTGATTAAGGAATGACCTACAAAGACCTTGTTTGGTCTTAGGGAAGGAAAAAGCCTCTTCTAATCTGGTAAAATGTGCAGATATGGATCTACATAGTGAATTATTTGCCTGGCAAGGAAGTGGTAGTTATCTACTCTGCAGGTGAATTTATTATTCTGTGTTATGTCTTCTACTATTATTCACATGTCAAAAATACTCTCACCCTGTAGTCTATAATTAGTAGAATCAGAATGTAATAAAAACACCAAACAAAACACCCAGAACTACAATATTTACATATTTAATTGAAGCATACATATTTATTGGGATGATTTGATCAGTGAGGGAAGGAAACTTATATTATACTCAGAATATATCACCTTGACTATTTACTGAGAATTTGTAAAGCAAAGTTGTGACTAGAGGAATGCCAGTAATTTACCCCCTGAATATTTTAGCTCTAGGGAGAAACTAGTGCTCAAAAACTTTCTTTAGACAGTGTAACTTCAAAAATTGCTTTTTTTAATATCTAAATTAGACTATCTGGATTGCAATGAAGGAAAATGTATATATTTAATATACAGATATATATTAAAGCACATAAGAATACATAGCTAGAATCCTAGACATTTTTATTCTCTATACTAATTTCAGTATACTGAGCAAAGGGGATAAGACTGTGTGTGAGACCATGTTGCAACCCAGCATTGTAGGAATACTTGGGCGATGCTTATGTGCTCCTTCAGCTTTTCCAGCCAACAGGCTGTAAAAGAGCGATGGGTTGCCCTTGGCACATTCCTCATGCAAAAGATTATGGGGTTGGCACTCTGGGGCTTGCTAAGTGATGGCAGGGCATGTCATCTAGTTGAAGCCCTGCTCACCCAGTAAAATTATTCATGTGGTTATAAAGAAGAAAATTCATTTTCTCTGTTCAACACCTATTGGAAAAAAAAGAGAAAACCCAACATATTTATACAGAGTAATTTTTATTCAGCACATGTTGCATGCATTTAGCAATGCTAATGACTGGTAAGACTTAGTTTTTAAGCTTTGGTGCAACATTCAGCATTAAAGAGATAAACAAATATTAATCTGTAAATCAATATAAAACAAAGAGAGAGAAAGAACAGCTCAGTCTCAAATGGGAGCTTGAATTTGACTGAAAAGGCCAAACATATGGTCTGAGATGGATGAAATTTAATCATATTGTTTTTCTTATGTTGCTTCCCCCCCCCCATTAATTATATTTAAATTTTGAAGTTAAATATTGACTGGAATTCAGTCTTCAGTGTAGCTTTACTTTGATGTGACGTGTATATACAGTAAAGGCAAAATGACTGACATACTAGAAAAAATCTCTGCTTATTTCTCTCTAATGTTGTTTTGGGGATATTTTGGAGCAACAGCTACTTCTTGCAGTCCTTTCGTACCTGTTTTTTTTATGCTTCATATCTAAGATGCAGTAAAATTTTCCTTGTGTGTCTAAAACATGAAACTTCCTTAAAGAAGTGCTGAAGTAACTGTCAGAGCTTCATGACAGAGAAAGGCAAGGCAAACTTATAGTGGTTGTGTGCATGCTTGATAGATTCTTGCTTATTACTTAAATGGATCTGTAGCTCCCAAAAGACAGCACACTCAGGTTTCTGATTGGAAAAGTCCATTTAGTCATACTTTTCACCAAAATCTTTGTGTTTAGGTGTATATCTGTAAGTAGGTTTTTAAAAAAAATGTACATTTTTAATATATATGTAAATATTCAAGCACCTGAGAGTACATATGCATGAACCTATACCACTATGTGCAGTAAAACAGAACTGCATAAATGTCATGATTCGCCTTTTATTTAGGCTCTACTCAGGTTTAAAATACTGTTAAAATTGATTTTCATTCTTTCTTCTTAATGCCATTCCTGACTGGTGCTGCAACACAGCAGAGAAAGTCAGAGAAGTGTAACAGATAATTTTACTGTACTGCTGAAATCTCAGAAAATGTGGGCATTAAGGTTCAGGTGATGTTTTTTGTATTATAACTGGTTATCACCATTCAACAAAAGTTCCAGCTGCCATGACTTTTATATTAGCTCTGACCAGCAAAAATGTATTTGTGTATGAGAGCTTATTGGAAATACCCGCTCAGCTCTACTGCCAACTGGACCTTCGGGCGCCAGGTTGTGACAGTCCTGCCCCTATGAGGTTACCAGATTCAGCAACTCCCATCACTCAATATTTCATGGAAGCCCTGTGGAAAATAAAAATGTGCAACTATGCTGTGCTTTACTTATTGTAACAAATCTAAGGGAAAATGACAGAGTTCCTGACATGTTCATATCATTGCAGTCAAAAGTGAGGAAAGCCTTTGACATCATTGCACTTTATAGTGTATTAGATCTCTTCTATCTGAACATCACTTTCAGGTTTATTTGATATCAGTAAAGTCAAACTGATCTTACATATGTCTATTTAATACATGGCTCAGTGAGATGGAAGCAGAGAGTGTCACAGGTCAGTTGTGTAACTTTCCAGTGTTTCAAATGACAGGAAGCTGGATGACAGGTATTATGCTTGGCTAACTGGACTATAACAGGTGAAATCTGAGAAACAGGCTTGCGCCCCCATCTGCCCCTCAAGGGCAAATATGCAGGATCATGTTATAGCTGAGTCTGTAGGACAAGGACATCCCAGTTCCTCAACTCTCAGATAGTGACTGATATGCAGGAATCCTGGCACTCCTGAACAAAGAAAAATGACACTTTGGATGCCAACTGACAAAGCAAAAACCAGCATAAAAATGCATATACAGTTCACATCAACTGCAAGTTATTTAATAGAATTATGGTCTGATCCACCACCGTCTAGCCATGCAAAACCCACACACGTGAATAAGAATTTGGAGAACTCATACCACACAGAATCATAGAATCATTCAGGTTGGAAAAGGTCGTCAAGTTCAACCATTAACCCAGCACTGCCAAATCGACCATTAAATCATGTCCCTAATTGCCACATCTACATGTCTTTTAAATACCTCCAAGGATGGTGACTCAACCACTTCCCTGGGCAGCCTGTGCCAGTATTTAACAACCCTTACGACACCACCCCTCTCTGGCCTGGTCATCCAGCCAATTTTTTATTCACGTAGTGGAATACCCATCCAAACCATGACCGGCCAGTTCTTCCAGGAGAACTGTGTGGGAAATAAGTGTGAAAGGCTTTATAGAAGTCCGGGTAGATAACATCCACAGCCCTTCCCTCATCCATGTGTAGCTGGACTATGTGTATGCAGGCTCCCCAACAGAGACAGGATGCCCTGCCTAGATGCAGATGAGTGGAGCATACTCAAAGACCCAGAGAGCAAGTTGTTATGGCCATAAGGCTGAGAAGATGGTCTAGTTCATGAATATTTACTAATAGGGTACATAATGACTAACAGCTTCAGCAGAATTATGCGGTTGTCTGTTTACTTACCTAGAGAATCCAAAAGACCAATAATACAAGATTTCTTTAAAAAGTACTGTAAACCAACTTAGTTTTAAAGAGGACATCAAAAAGTCCTACCTCAAGGTTAAGATGAATGAGCAGCAGTAGCAACGTCTTCCAGCACCAGGAGCCAAAAGTCAAACACATAGAAGACTGGTTGCTTTATCCACCCAGTCTTCTGCTCCTTCCCAAATGTTAATATTTGCTGGAGGACTGATTCTCATTTTCGAAAATTTTAATGAGCTAATTCCCCTATGAGAGACGGAGGGAGGGCATTTATTTTAATTAAATATCCTATACACTGAAACTATAAGATCACAAGCAACCAGATGCTCTGTTCATTCCAATTAATGATGCTTTGGGATTTCTGATATGCAGAAAGGACCTTGAATAGATCATTCTTAATTATACACTTACATTGCTAATTGTGAGCAAGAATGAAGAGAGTGATCCAGAGACACAGAACAGTTGTTGAGAGTATATGTGTCCTTCTAGTTTTTTAAGAAAAGAAATGGAGAATAACTTCTTGGAAGTTCATTGCCTGTACATATCAATATGACATTTAAGGATTATGCCAAGTGTTGAGAAATTATTCTTATTGTCAATAAATCGTTCCTCAGTTTCTTCATATCATCTCAAAAGACACAAGATAACTTCGATAAACAAGAATCAAAGAGATGTTATATACATGTATTCATAATTAATTGCAAAATATGCTTCAGAGAAAAATTTGTTGAAATACAGTTTATTAGTCATTATGACTCCAACAAGTAATTACTATATACTACAATCTGGGACAGTTTTCTATACTACAGAGATTTGGTGATGCTCGTTCTAATGATTGACATTGTGTCTATTATGCTGCCTGGGAACTTCATTTATTTTTTTCAGAGTAAGAATAAAGTGCCCTCAAACTATTCTATGGCACAGTCACCATTTGTGCATGAGCATTTTTTCAGCAACCCAGAAAAGCAGATAGAGGCACTGTACTCAAGACCATCATCCATCGTATTCCTTGATATTTAGTGATTAGAATCAACTACTCACTTGTCAATAATCAGAAACTCTATCAGCCTGGAGAACAGGAGAGACATGGCATTTTTACTGGCAGCATAGGCGCACCTGGGACACCTACAGTGAACAGCGGATAGACAACTTTGGGATCTAGAACCTTTCATAGTTATCCTGATCCCAACCAGGACAGGGGTAAATTTTGCAGTAGCCAGGAGAAGCATGGCCAGGACCTTGAGGATTTCTATACCACCTCACACCATATGCAAAGGCCAGGGGCGAGTTCGGTCCCTTCAAGGGGGGCCTGTGGTGAAGTGAATGGTTGAGGTAGCACCAGGTTCTGCACGATGAACAGTCCCATGTGAATTGTTCACATTCCTTGTACACTCTGTTACTACTATTGTTGTTGTTGCTGCTCATTTCTTATTTCATTGCTGTTTCTAGTTAATTGTTCTTATCTCAACCAGTGATCTTTACGTTTTGTGCCTCCAATTCTTCTCTCCATTGCAAACCAGGGGAGGGGTTCAGGAAGGGGAGAGTGAGCATATGGATTAGAGTGTTTCAGTGAGAACACAAAATTGGGGAATACCATTCCTAAATTGCAACAACAGTCTTCTGAAAAACTCTATAGCAGCCCATGCTACAAAATTCAAGTGATAACAAAAATATTACTTAACTGTATTTCTTAAGAATGTTGGTGGTTTTTTAATATTTATACTTTATTTCTATCTTTACTAATTACATGTAGAGTTTTGCTAGGTATGAAGTAATGAAGACAGTTAATACTGAAGATCTCCCATAATATTATTGAAGTCCAGGTTTGTTACTTCTTTTTTTCTTCATTTTTCTTAGGTTAAGAGCCTACTTTTTGGAAATAATGCAATAGATTTGATCAAAACTTTGACTAAACTGATTTGAAATAAAATATATTCACAACAATGTCTTATGGACAAATTAATGAAGTATCTAATGTGCTGCACTATAATAAAATAAGCAAGAACTCAGTTTTGAAGAATTTTCTCAGACTGTATGTTCATGTATGTGTGTGTGCGTGTTTGTTTTGGGTGATGTTATTCTGCTTTTGGAGTATTAGGTACTTCTTTACATGACTGTGGAGTAATTAGCCTCCCTTTCTTCCCATGTCCTTGCCATTCCAGAAAATATAGTAATAATTCATTCTCAAGATAGCTGGATCTTTTGATTCTTAGTACAGCTACAGAGCCTGAGATACTTTAGAAGGATATTTCTCCACTTAATTTATTCAGTGAAAATGTGATTTAAGGCTGAAGAAGTTAATTCTTCAATCACTTATTACTGAAATGTCATTCGATTAACACCACATTATGGTTGTTAACTGTCAGTGCAAAACTGACATCATTACCTAGACATGCAAATTGAAAGATATTATAAGCGTATCCTCTGTTCATTTAAAAGCACACACATGGCTAGATTATAAGTTTCCATTGCTTTTGCATATGTCCAGATTTTAATGACTAGAAAAATGAAATGAGCAGAGACTACAACATCATTACTTGTTGCTAATGTTTGCTGTGTTTTTCTCTTTTAAAAGGTTAGAGGCAAGAGTGACACATTCTTATTCATATTTTTCTGCTATCTAAGCAAAGATACCCTTTATTGCTTAGGAATTATATTCTTCCAGATATTGTTATTTAAGCATCTAGATATCATTAGAAAATTATTCCCAATTCAAAAACATATTTTGCAACCCTTTCTACAAAATTCAGAGAGAGGGAGGCTTTACTTTAAACTTAGATAGCATCAGCTATCTAAGCTAAGTTTAGCTACCAGCTATTGTTTTTTAGGATCCCATCTGATAGCCTTGTTCATTCTTACTGAAGGAAAGGGACCACAGTAATTATTTAATGATTCCCACTTATCAATATTTATTCTTGATATCATTGTATGAAAATTCCATATTCTCTTTAATTTACCTATTAATACATAATTTTAAGATTTATACTTATTACCTTTTAATTAATAGTAAAACAAACCACACAGTGACTGCTAGGTCAAACTTACAATAATTTCAGTATGAATCTTCTATAGACAATAGTAATTGCACTCATGAATAAACTTATGAACTGTAATGAAGGCAATTTTATGAATGGTGATGCTCAGCTCTATTCTTATAAGGCTGAAAACTAGTTTATTCAGAGAATGGACATTGTCTTAATTAACACATTAATGTTTGCTCATTTTGCATGGTTTTTCTTTTGGTTTTTTACACTGAGTTGTGTGTGTGTGTGCCTGTCATGCTTTAAATGTTCGGCATCTTTCTCTCTTTCTCATTCACTTTAGATTATCTTTCATTCTCCTGTTGTATCCTTTCTTCCCTCCATGCTTGTTCCCTACTCCATGCTTGTTCATAAGTTGCTTGCTATCCATCCAGGAGTTCAGAGTTTGTTTCAGGGGCTCTGACTCTCCTCCTCCTTGCTGAGAAATATCTCTCTGTTCTCTTTTGAATTAGGTATTCAAGAGTGACAGGAAAGAAAGGTAAAGGACTCTTCCAAGAAGATCCATCCTTGCAAAAGAAGCAGGGCTTTTCAAATACGCTTAATGCTGAGAGGCTGGGGGGAGATCAGGAAAAGGGATCTGCTGGTTCCCAAGGAAACATAAACTCTCTTGATTGTTCTTCCAGGAAGGACACTTATTTATTTTTTCCCCTATTTAATGTAATTTTACACTTCCAGGTTTGTTTGATACCATAACTGGAAATAAAAAACAAATATATAGAATATATAAATATATAGAATGCATATAAATATACAAAAAGAATGTAAAACAAATTTAGCAAAATTCCAGTCTGTTTGGCATAAAAAAAGTATTGGAAGCTTTTCAAGTAGCTTATTATAGGAGGATGCAGTTCATTTTTGAATGCCTTTTAACCCAAACAAATAGCAGCTTCAAAGCCCTTTGAATAATTTTATATATGAATCTAAGCCCAGATTTTGTATATTCCAGTTAGCTGTAAGCTCTCAAATACTGATTTTTTTCCATTTCAAAATTTTGGATTAAATCGTTAGTGAAGTCAGGATCTAAGAAGACTCTTCAGATATGTGCTGCAGTTTCTCTTTTGTATGTGGGGTTTTGTTGTTGTTGCTGTTTTTTTTGTGTTTTTTTTTTTAACTTGGCTTAGAATCCCTAGTAAGACCTATAAAACCTATATCAGTCAAGGCATAGGTATACTAGACTGAAATCTGTACAAGCATGCATCTTGAAACCCAAGAGGATGGTAACCTCTCACTTTATTCAGTCATTCAGTTGCCTGAGCATTCTGGATGTAGGAAATGGCAGNTTTTTTTTTTTTTAACTTGGTTTAGAATCCCTATAAAGCCTATATCAGTTAAGGCACAGGTATACTAGCCTGAAATCTGTACAAGCATGCATCTTGAAACCCAAGAGGATGGTAACCTCTCACTTTATTCAGTCATTCAGTTGCCTGAGCATTCTGGATGTAGGAAATGGCAGTTTAACTTCCTTATCTTCCCTGCAGGGATTCAGAACTGATCTTTCCAAAACTCTCAGTCCTGGACTAAAATGTTTCAGCAACTACAGGAACAGGTACTAGAATATATAAATAGTTCTCCATTCTCCCGGGCCTCTCTGTGTTATTCCACTGGATTCCTCTAGAATTTCTGATTCTGTGATAACAGGTGCAGGAAAAGATTATACTCAAAAAAATTCTGCTCAGTGCTGCAATTGCACATACATTTGAATCAGGACTAAAGCATGTGAATATCAGAAAACTGGATTAAAAATCATGAGAATTTAACAAGAGTGTTGAGTGTCTTTATTTATTTGCCTTTGGTTTTTCACCTTCAAGTTCTTAATTTCAAAATTTTGCTGGGGGGCATGAAGATGGAAATCTACCTTTCACAAAATAAGTTCTGACATTTTCAGGTGGTCAAAAGATCTTAGATACTGCCTTTTAGGGGGCATAAAAAAAATCCTAAATCAAATACCATGGGAGAAGTGTTAAAAATCTCAAATTTGACTGCAGTGTTGATTTGTTATTTCAAGAGCAGGAATCATCAGTGGAAGCAGTACCAGTGTCATCAATTTTACCATCCTGCTTTTGGGATTTGGAGCTATTGCGCTCATTTTATATAATTTGGAAACTGTAATGTAATGAATACCTTTGAACGGGATTTTTTTGATAGTCTGTGTTAAATATTATTCCATTATATATAATTATTGCCACATTTCCTTTCAATTATAATTTGAAGCTCTTCCTAAGACTTCAGTAAAACTCCCTAATTTGTTTTTTGAAATATTTTCATAAATCCAATTTTCTTTAGTAGAAGAGTAATCTGCAAGTGTATCAAAACCCCTTAAATACATTCGTTTAAATACACACATTTTTCTGTAATTTCTTTTCTTTTACATAAGGCACAGTTTTTATACTCGATATAATATGTGGTGATTTTCCTCAAGTGAGAAATTTTTACTTCTCCCTAGATCCTTAATTTCTTTGTTCCATTCTAAGATTATTTTATAGCCATGTAGTCTATTTTGACTACATAAAGTGAAATTTAGCTCACCTAGGTTCTGTGTCTAAAATTTAAGCCTTAGTCTTTATTAGTGAAATGCAATGTCTTATTAAGGTATGTTGAAAAAAGAATGAAAAGTATGTTTCCCTTTCTTGATTTATTTCAGAGAATGTAGGTAACTTTTAAACAAGTGCAAGTTGGTGAGACGAATCTCTTCTCATGGATAATTACAATTTTTGTGTGCTTATTTAAAATGTGAGCCTTCCAGGAGTTCTTTCAATGTCTGCAATGTCTCCATTATGTGCAAAATGAGTAATTTCAGCCCGTTCTTTCAAACTGTTTTACATCTTTTAAAGAAAACTATATAGGAATTATATAATTTTTAGGCTCAACATTTTAGATGTCATGCTATGAACACTATCTGTTGAGTGCTATTTCCAAAACCACTGATAATTATATAAGTTTAGTCTAGGACATGTACTTTTCACTGGTTTATGTATGTATCACATATTTATGGTAAATGACAATGACAGAAGGAGATAATTTGGACCCATCTTTATTTGATTAAAGTTAACAAATTTAAATTATAAATTATAGATCAGATTATAACTGATTGTTGTGACCAGCTCTGGAGGTGAGATGAGTTTTATGGGTGCTTTTGCAGGACTTGGATTGCTTGTCTCTTTCAATGTCTGTCAAACTGAAGAGTTACTATACAATGACTGAAATACAAATTTTCTATATGCCAGGGTGGCATAAGCTCAGCTCTCCACAATAATTACCTTGGCAAATTAGAGAGATGGGCAATCAACAACCATATGGAGTCTAACAAGGGCAAGTACTGGATTCTGCACCTGGGATGGGGCAACCCTGGATATATGTACAGACTGGGGAATGAGAGTCTGAAGAACAGTGGTACAGAAAGGGACCTGGGCATCCTGGTCGATGGCAAGTTTTATGTGAATCAGCAGTGCCCTGGCAGCCAGGAGGGCCAACCATGTTCTGGGGGGCACCAGGCAAAGCATCGCCAAGCAGTCGAGGGAGGTGATTGTCCCACTCTGCTCTGCACTGGTGCAGCTTCACCTTGAATATTGTGTGCCGTTTCGGGAGCCACAATATAAAAATGACACTCGGCTATTAAGGAGGGTCCAGAGGAGGCCATGAGGATGGTGAAAGGTCTGGAGGGGAAGCCGTATGAGGAGTGGCTGAGGTCACCTGGTCTGTTCAGCCTGGAGAAGAGAAGACTCAGGGGAGTCTTCACATTGCAGTCTACAACTTCCTTATAAGGGGAAAAGGTACTGATCTCTTAACTCTTCTGACCAGTGACATGAGCCCAGGAAACTGCGTGAAGTACCAGGAAAAAGTTTTTCACTCAAACAGTGGTTGGGCACTAGAACAGGCTCCCCATGGAAGTGGTCACAGCACCAAGCCTGACAGAGTTCTAGAAGCTTTTGGACAAAACTCTGGTGTAACTCTTAGGGTGTCTTGTGCAAGGCCAGGAGTTGGACTCAATGTTCCTGATGGATCCCTTCCAACTCAGCATATTCTATGATTCAGTGATAATTGTAGAATAAGAATCCTACTGCTTAAAGCTATTAAGAATATATTGTAATGGTTATAAAACTGATTAGTTACGTGTTTCTGGGAGACACTACTGGGAGTCATCCATTGTACTTAGTGCTGGAAATAAAAGCAATAAACGTTAAGCTAGGTCTGTGAATTCTTTTCAGCACAGTAAGAGTTATTACGATGGAACATTGCTGAAATCTAAACTAGGTCTACATCACTAGTGAGCAGGTTGACCTAAAGGGGAGGATGATACACTTGACGATGAATGCAATTAACGAAGAGTAAATTGCCTGAAACTTTCTTATATATGCCTGGTGCTTTCTTATATATGTGATGTAATATTGGAAAAAAAAAAAACAACACCAAGAAACAAACTGTGATACTAAATTTTTCATATGCTTTTTTTTTTTTTTAAACCAGAAGGTTTTCTTGAGGCTTGTTTACCTGGCTAACCTCATTTAAAGACAAAGTCCACCACCCTACCTTATTATACTTCTGTATTTTAAAGGTGCCTTAACTTATGAAAGCAGGGTTCTCTGCTTAAGATCATGCATTCACTTTTCTGTTCTTGTCACAGAAGGACCTGTCGTCTGAGGACTTGTGCTGCAAGAAAGCTATAACTCAAGTTTTCACCTCTTTTCCAGAATGCTTAATTCTACTGACTCAATAACCAAATTTCATAATCCTCTTGCACTACTGTCCTTATTTTTACATTCCTTCTTTGCACATTGCAACTTTTCACAATCTTTGCTGACAGTCTAGTAGAGACAATAACTTCTCTGGGACAGAACAGACTCATGATACATTTGTGTAGCCTGACTTTTTGTCTGCTGTGTAAGAGAAACGTGACTTTTAAGATTGGTAGTCACCTGTCATCTTTTTAACAACGATATTGTGAGTTTGCATTACTGAAAATTAATGCATGTATTAATTTGCCAAGATATCAATGTGAGTGCAAGAATTTCCCTGAGCTGAAGAACAAATTAAACACATTCTCGATGGGCTCATGTCTCGGGTTTCATTGGCATTGATGGTAATGAAATCATAGTTGGCAGTTGTAGATTTTTGTGTTAGGTAATATGGAAGATTTATTTCCCTTATAAATTGTCTGACATACGAGTGTTTTCACCTATCTTCTTTTACAAAACCTGTAGAAGCTTTATTGTCAATGAGGCTTCTATCCAGTTGCTCTATTTGATTGACATGTTATTAACCGAATGACGTAAGATTTCACCTATATATAGGATTACTGCATAAATTTTGCCTCCATGAGAAACCAGGATCAAATTTTCTCACATTGCTATGTAAGTTTAAAAATTAAATTAAATGCTTAAAATGAAATTAAAACAGTGGACATGTTTAATAAAAACAGCTTAACAAGAAAAGGATCAAGACTTTTCAGACTAAAAATTGGACATTAATTTGAACAGGTGCAATCTACTAGTAAGATATTCAGAAATATCTCTTAGGAATTGATTTTTAAGAAAAACTGAAAAAAACCCTTTTCCAGATTTTTACATAAAAATTATGCTTGCTATACCACTTGTCTGGCAAAACCTAAGTTTATGGAAGTAGAAAGCATTGTGAATTATATTTATTTTGCATATTTTAGAATTATGATGTCAAAGGCGTGGTCAAGTGTGCAGGTGCAGATTACTAGAACCATGAGACACTTGCCTTATGAATAGGTAATTAGTTGAGATATAGAAAAATTTGGCACATTGCAGTGCTCATGATGCAAAAATCTGATGTTCAAACCAGCATGAAACTGGCATTTCTAATGGCAAAATCATCCAGAAATAATAAAACAGAACTATTTTCACCTCCCCTCCGATTTTCAAAAGCAGTATTTTATACAAGTACCATAGCTGACTCGCCAAAGACAGCTTATATTTAGGTTTTTGTGGAATTCCTGAGGCTTTTTCCTTGTTTTGTGATTAAAAGTTGTTGTTGAAGCATTTTCAAAATATTGTAATTAATTTAATTTGTCTACATGAACAGACTAGGTAGTGCAGCCAATTAAGACCCAGTATTTTGGCCCTAGGGTTTTAGTCTGAAACATCGTTTAGACAGGAACTAATGCAATTATCCTTATCTGAATGCTCTGAAGGAGATAGGAAGCAAATGCCAATTTGATCTCTCTACATGGGCAAAGAGACAGTTCTCTACACATAATCAAAGTGGAAGCATTTTCAATAATATATGCAGCCTAATTAAAAGCTCAATTAAAACAACTATAAGGATCTTTACAAATGAACTTTATGAAAAATTGTTTTGGTAGATAAAGTTTAGGGCTCTTACAGAAATTTTATAAAATTATAACATTTATGCATAAATCCCTTTTTAAGTTCTTTCCTTGCAGCTGCTTTGTCTTACTTCTTTCTTTCAAAAAATTGTTGTAATAGGAAAACTGTCTCCTTTTAGTGATGCACTTCTTTTAGCATGGCTGTTTCAAAACTTCTATCTGAAAAGTTTTTTTAGACATTTTTGTGTTCTACAAACTATGAAAATATTTTACATTGGCACTAGGTTATAGCTTCATTTCTTCTTCCTTCAATAGTGACTAATATCAATCCAACATATTTTTCCAAGATTATTGGACTGACCCTAACACCATATTATCTTAGATTGGTCTAAGAAGTGCTGTCCCAAGGTACTGTTCTGGATTTTCAGGATTATTTTAGGTACTCATTTCTTTTTAATTTATAGTGGGAAATTGACTCCATGCACAATAATGTTATGCTATGTACTGACCCTAGCTGTCAGATTTCAAAATTTAATACTCAGGATCACATCAGAAGTATACCATGTCTTTTAAAAATGTTGTAGTAGGCTAAATACTGTGAAGATGTGTTCTCAAAGGCACAAATACCACCCAAATAAACATGAGAAACATATTCATCCTCTTCCTCTCTGTATCTGTTTTAGTTCCCGTATGACATTTATAGGAGTCCACTGACCAAAAAATGGTTGGGGAAAAAATTTGCTTCATCAGAAGAACCTCTTAGCTCAGCAACAAAGTGAAAAATAGGGTATCTAATTTTTTTGCTGTTCTTTTAGTCTGGGGCTTTGAGAAAAATTTTGTATATTTTATTGCAGTTTTTGTATCAACCAATTTAGTAAATAGACTATACAGGTGACCTCTTTTGTTGAATATGAAGGGTAGATTACCTTGGGTAATCTTAGAAATGGTAGGAGGAATGGTAATTATTGGTGGGTTTCCATCAAATGTGAATAGATTAACAGGTCTTTGCTGTGCTTTGATTACCTCTGGAAGCCAACTCAGGATCAGAGGTCAAGATAACTTTCTTTCAATGTTGTTTTTGCAGTGTATTCTAATTCCACTGCCTGCACAGGACTTGCAGGCAGGAATACAGCAGAAAAACACAGGAATCTGTGTTACACCCTGGTCCAACTTTACCAGGTGTTACACTTTAATTCCAGGTTTCAAGAGATTTTGCCTACACAAACCTTTGCAAAGTTTTTGATTCTTTGATACCTTGAGTTCAAGTCTGGAGAAAAGACTACACACTTCTCTTTATGAGACTTCTTTTAATTTGGTGAGAAAACAGGCATTTTGGCAAAAAGGGTTTTATAGAAATGACATGCAAACCAAGGAAAAACATTTCACTATAACACCTAGTGCAAAGAACCCAGTTCACGAAAGCATTACAACAGATTGCTAGGACTAGCGAGCATTGCTATGGAGTAGGGAACTTTTGTTACAATCAGCAAACACAAACTCCATACAACTTGAGCTAAATACGAAATAAGAATAAATAAGAAAACAGGTGTTTAAGTTGCCCACAGTAGTAAAAGAAGAGAGATTAAGAGAAGAAAGAATAAAGAAAGAAAGAGAGGAGAGAAAAATAAAGTTACCACTATGAAGGTCACATGTTGACTGGTCAGGAGGCCAGAGGCCACAGCAAGATAGAGTCTTGTATGTATGTATCTGTATAGACTTTGGCTATTGTGGTCACCCCCTCTAGGTAGGGCTTCAGGTGCACTGGATACTCACTGTCCCCCTAGCCAAAGTGAGGGGTGCCACAGCCAACCAGAGGCTGCAGGAGGTGTGGTGTGGGTAGGCCACTGGGTGGACCTTATTGA
>VYXB01000678.1:134133-160233 GCA_013397135.1 Pachyramphus minor | reverse complement strand
TTCCCCCCCACCCCAAATAGACAACATGGTTTATTCAACCTATCAATCAAACAGTCTGGTAAGATAAGAATCCAGTCTCTGACAGTCTGTATACTTTGAGCAGAAAGAAACTGCAAAATTTAACTTGAACAGCTCCACTCGCAAAAATCTTAGTTTAAGATATCCCAGTCTTTCCTGAACTGTCTTCATTTAGTTGACTTCCTTTGTGTGGTTTGATAAACTGGAAACACCTAGGAAAGTCAGAGACTGGACTAATCTCTTCACAGCTTAAATTTCTGAAGTTTTTCCTGCCCAGTTTCTTTCACCTTGCAACCCCTGCCCCATGCTTTTTTCAGCTGGAATTAATCTTTTTGACTAAATACAGGGTTCTTGATGTTCAACCTTATCCTTTGAACCTCAGACCCTGCAGTAAAAGAGAATTTCTTAAGCAGGTGTGGATTTATAAGTTAGCCTAAAAAGGGTCACGATGCAATGCTGCCAAATAAATTACACAAGTTCATGGAGACAGGGTGTGGAAGAGACCATGCTGTCAATCCCATGGCAAATTTTACTGCACCTGCATTGGTCCACATGAGGATCTATTATTAACACTTTTTTCTTTCTTTGTGCAAACTTAAAAGACTATTCAGGTCAGATATTCCCTTTAAATACTGTACAGAATTTGATGCTCTGGGGAAGCCTTTTATAATCTTCAACCCGAGTTCCCGGTCAATGGTAAGTTGAATATGAGTCAGCAGTGCCCTGGCAGCCAGGAGGGCCAACTGTGTCCTGGGAGACATCAGATACAGCATCACCAGCCAGTCAAGGGAGGAGATTGTCCTGCTCTGCTCTGCACTGGGGCAGCCTCACTTGAATATTGTGTACAGTTTTGGGCACCACAATATAAGAAAGATACTAAGATATTTAAGAGTGTGATATTTGTGAAGGCAACTGTTGATGGATAGGGTTAAATCTAGAAGAAATTCAGAATGCTAGGGTAAAAAACAGCTGCCACTCCCTGGATGGACTGAGGTAGACATGTTCCCCAACACAACGGTAAACATCTGCGCAGAGGAACAGAACAGAATGTGGAATGAAGTGGAGACTACATGGCTCCCCTCCATTCAAATCCCAGCAGAATGAGGGAACATTGTGGTACTGACACCATACAGTATCTGTCTNATCCCAGCAGAATGAGGGAACATGACACCATACAGTACCTGTCCGCCAAGGGAGAATCAAAATGTTCTGCTGTTGAAGCCAACAATGATGTTGAACCCCCTCCTCGAGTGCTAAGCTACAACCACCCCCCCCTCCTATTATATGTAGTGAGATAACTTCACACCAAACAAAAATAAAAGGTATGTGTGACTGGAGTCACTCAAACTCCACCCAAACATAGAGAAATAGTATAAATGTAAGTTGGGGATAGGTAGAAAAATGTAGAAGACCTCCACTGAAACTGCTGCGGTCAGTCGATTGGCTGAGTCCATCTTCTCCCCGCCCCCACCGAGGGATACCTTGGGTGAGAATTATACTCTACGCACGTTAAATGCTGCTCTTAAGATTAGAGCTTTTGTTTGAGCTTGCCACATAGCATATCAGTATATTGCTTCATATAAAAGCTTGTGCTTGCTTAATATATGTATCAGTAGATTGCTTTAAAACATATTTTTGCAATAGACACTATCTTCAAACCTTATTAATCTGTCACAATTTGTATTAATAAAGAGTGTTATTCCATGAACTTGTAAAGTAAGTCCTTGCAGTTGCTGGCAATAGATAATACCTTGGCAGGAACTCATTGAGCAGTCTTCACTCTCTTAAGTTCCCCTTAGCTAGTGGGGTCAAGGCGCTCTCCGACCTTGTGAATGGGTCCCTTGTGAAGGGTCTCATTACGAAACACTGACAGTCTGTCAGACAGTCTCAACTTTTCTGGGGATAGCGACAGGCAAAAATCTAAACTCCCACCTTTCATGAGCCAGCAATGAAGATGGTGAAGGGCCTTTAAGGGAAGATGTATGAGGAATGCCTGAGGTCACTTGGTCTGTTCAGTCTAGAGAAGAGCAGACTGAGTGGAGACCTCATTGCAGTTTGCAACTTCCTCATGAAGGGAAGAAGAGGGGCAGACCCTGATCCCTTTTCTGTGGTCATCAGTAACAGAATGTGAGAGAATGGTTTGGAGTTCTGCCAGGGGAGGTTTAGGTTGGATATAAGAATAAGGTTCTTCACCCAGAGGGTGCTGGAACAAGCTCCCTGGGGAGGTGGTTACAGCATCAAGCATGACAGAGTTCAAGAAGCATTTGGACAATACTCTTGGGCACATGGTGTGACTCTCGGGGATGTTTCTGTGCAGGGCTAAGGGTTGGGGTCAATGATCCTTGTGGGTCCCTTCCAACTCATCATATACTCTGATTTTGTGATTCCATATTTTCCTGAACAGCAAAGTATTTCTTCCTAATATGCAATCTAAACCTACTCTCAGTTTAAAGTCATTTTCCCTTATCCTGTCATTGTATGGCCTTGTAAAAAGTCCCTCTCCATCTTTCTTGAAGGCTTCCTTCAGGTACTGAAAAGCCATAATGAGGTCCCCTGAAGCCTTCTCTTCTCCAGGCTGAATAACCCCATTTTCTCAGCCTTTCATCATAAGAAAGATGCTACATCCCTCTAATCAACTTGGTGGTTCTCCTCTGAACTTGCCTCAGAAGGTGGGGACCTGGGGACTTCAGAGTTGGATGCAGTACTCTAGGTGAAGTCTCATCAGAGGCGAGTATAGGGGCAGAATCCCCTCCCTCGACCTGCTGGCCACACTGCTTTTGATGCAGCCCAGGATACTACAAACATTGCCAGATCATGTCAAGCCTCTCACCCACCAGTACATCCAAGCCTTTCTCAGCTGCTCTCAATCTGTTCATTCTCCAACCTGTATTGCTGCGGGGTTTGCTCTGACCCAGGTGCATCACCCTGCACTCGGTCTTGCCAAATTGCATGAGATTCCCATGGGTCCACTTTTTGAGTTGTCCAGGTCCCTCTGGTTGATATTCCATCCTTGAAGTGTGTCAACCTCATCACTCAGCTTGTTATCATCTGTAAACTTGCTGAGGATATACTTTCTTGTTAGGTAAATATCCATTTAATATTTTATATTTTATTTTCATTCTTATTATTTTCCTCTTTTAATCCACTTGTTCTGTTTGGCACTTTGTCCACATTCTGGGATTTCCATATAAACATTTTTCTGCAATTATTGTTTCATTCTTTTCATTATTTTCTACAAATTCTTTTTATCTACTTTTATTCCCTCATTAATCTGGAAACATGCTCGTATTCTCTTTTGTTCATGCTTTTTCCTCTCGAGACTAAAATGTCTTAAATGTTTTGTCAGCACAGTGGTATACCACCAAGAGGAGGAGCTGGAGATCATATGCTATGAGAGCATCCACTGACACTTTGAGAGCATTCCTTGCAACACTGAAGAGAAACAGCTAGTTTGGGGATCGAAACAGAAGCTCAGTAATGAATTGATTTAATGTGTGCCACTTAAACTTTGGTGTTTCTGTGCAGACTGCTAAAGAAAGCCCTGAACAGTTTCAACATAAAGTCAAGCAAAAGACCAATAAGTGCTTTTGCAGTTACATGGCAATTTAAATGTGAACCTACATTCTAAGTGAACTTAAGAACACAGACACTGAGGGTTCTAGAATTTAAATATCCATTAAAAAGTTGAATCTGAAAAACCTTGTTACAGTTTTAGAGTCCTTATAATGGTGCTATATTTACAGCCATCTGAGAAATTATGTAGGAAAAATGATCCACTTTTGAAGAAGGAGCTTAAGGTCTGATTCCAAACACAAACACAGGTAAAAAGTCTCCTGTCACAAGGAGAGACTAAATATTAATATCTAAGCTCATGGTAAGCAGAATGACCTCAATACAATCAATAAAGTTTGGCTACATTATACCAGTTTAAGATCTTTTGCTTATCTGATTTATTGTTATAGGTATTTTTGTTGTTGTTATTATTACTATAATTGTTATTATGTCCACGTGATATATAAAGTATACTAAACCATTTATAGGCTATTTCAATGGGTTTACATTGCAGCACCTTAATGCTTTGAGTTTGCAGACTTGCATATCTGGTGATCTCTTTTTGTGAATTTCCTATTTACAAAATATTATTTAACATAAAACAATTTTCTTACAGCTACCTTTTATGATCTTTTACTAGCAGTCTTCACATTCATCAGATTCTGACTACAGGTTGGAAATGAGAACTCTAGTGATAAGGCTAAGCTGACAAAATCTTTGGCTGTGTTAAAATACCTAATTACAGATATGAAATAAGAAGCAGCAAAACTTAAAATAGCATCTATCTGACACTATTTTATCCATGGACACAGTCAGTTTTGGTTTCCAAATTTTTTTCTGTATCAGTACAGACTATTGTCAACCCCTAGTCCTTATGACAGGGAATTCCTGGGTATTATGTGTGTGGTCATTGCTGTGGTGTGAGTTTTGTTTGTTGTTTTTTGGGTTTTTTTTGGTCAGATGACAGGTCAGATTTAGCATCCAGATGCTACTTTTGTCAGTATATTTTCAGTGCTGGCTTAGAACAAATTTATTTAAATAGATTTAAGCATGGGGACAGTACTGCTTTATTCTTTCCGGTTATACAGACTGGGATTTAAAAACTCATCCTCCTGGAAATATTTAACATTATCTTTTCCTGCTAACTCTTGTAGCTTTTCTCATATAATTTTAATTTTACAAGAAAATAATTAAATTATCATTCTGTTAGCCAAAGGAAATTTTCCCTACAAGGAGTCAGTGACAGTTCTTAGGAATTACTTGAAAATTTGGTCAGTTTTAGTGCTCTAAGGAAACTTTCTGTGAAGGAGATAACTGCCTTTTCCTACCACGTGTCTTGTACAGGAGGTTTTGTTATTTGCACCAAGCATGCCACTACTGATGTTTAACTCCCCACCACAAGAAAGAGACTCTAGTCCTTCTCAGTGTCCTCCTGCCTGGGTATTCAGTCATAAGCACTAACAAGAAGACAGCATAGTTACCTACTAGTAGAAAACTAGTCATAATGGTGGGTCTTGGCATTGAATGGCTTGTTGATTGATAGAAAGTACTTTTGCCTGGTGGAAATAGATACACTGGTATTCATGCTTAGCTTAAAATGAGTGGCTCTTCTCTGAGGCAGAATTGCACCATCTGCCTTTCTTTAAAAAGACTAGCATAGTATCTAAGACATATTAAAGCTATTTCTTTTGGAAAAGCCACACCACTACAGCTACAACAGAAATGTTGTGCATCTGTTCTTCCACAGATACACAGCTACAATTCAAATCCATCCCTGAAGAAGTGGGGTGATTAATACCTCCATAGATGTTTGCACACAAATGACAACTGTCAGATTGGAAAACCCCACAAACCTGGATTAAAAATGTCAATAGAATCTTAGATTCATGTTTCAGATACTTGGTTGTCTATCTCTATATTTCATGTGTTAGACATTACACAGGCATGCTATATTTAGCACAGAAGGAGAACTATTTATCATAACCCTGGAAGAGGATGTGTGGCTTCCTTGGGGCAGAGCGGAAAGAGAAAGGAAATATCATTGCTGCTTAACACCTGAGATTCTGCCAAGCTGAAACAAATGCTACTGCTGCTGTAGAGGATCAAAAGACTGAATTAGTTTTCAGCTGCTTCCTGGATCAGATGCTGGTAATAGAGTAGAAAGCCATTACTGTTTCCATGCTTCTTTCAGGTATGCTGTGTATCCGTCACTCAGAGTATGTAGAGAATAAGGCTGCAGCACCATCTGAAAATTAAGACTTTTTTTATTTCATTCATGAAGGCACACTAGTTTAAAAAACAAAAGCAAAAGTAACATGCTCCCAGGATGTTATTGAGTGGATGGGGAAAATTGCAGACTCATTACTGGTCAGACAAGACCTACAAAAAGATCAGATGATTATATGCAAAGCACCAGATTTTCAGATTGCCAGCCACTAGCAGTCTGACTGTAACTGGAATCATGGGTGCTCAATATCCTTGCAAATTAGTTCCAGCTGTTTCTAGTTTGGTATGCAAATATGAAGACAATGAATACTGTGAGCATTTAGGGCTATAATTTAATGATTCCTTCTTCCAGGAATCTTGTAGACCTGGAAACTCTACTTGACATTGTTCCTGAATGTGCCCTCAAGAAAATTTCTGAACCTGCTAATGCCATTGTGAAAAGTGATTATATCAAATCAAACACAAATTAAATAAGTGGATGAGATTTTTGTATAGTTTTAGAAACTGCTTTTTTATGAAATCATAGTTTTGTATGCTATGAAATATCACATGCTGCTGTATGAATCATTTACATGTTTTGCCTGAAATGGGGGTGGGAAGTGTTGTATCATGTACAATGCAAGTACAGTGACCTTAGAAGAGAACTTTCATGTTCATTTAGACTTTTAAAATGTGTTATTTAAGTGTGAGTCATTTTCATTATCATGCATTCTCTACAAGGTGACCTGGAAAAGACTAGCGGTTTTATTTATCGTAAATGTCAGGTGCGCTTGCTAAGTGTGCATCAAGCTACAATTTAATCTCAAAACCAAAACCAAGAATTGAAATCAGGGGAGATTTTAAGTTCAAGACTCTAAGAAGGTCGTGAGCAAAGTTTGAATAAGCAAATTCAGACATACACAGAGGGCACTTTTCATCAACTGAATGAGACAATTATGAGGATGTCTTCGGCTCTTGAATATAAATCTGAGACAAGAGTGTAGGTAGGATTTTCAACATCAGGACCATGAACCAAACACTACTCTGAGCTACTGCTCAGACTTGTCTTCCTCTTAGTCTTTCCCTAGACTAATGCTTTCTTCAGCAAATCTATTTCTTTTATATCGAATAGTATCACTACTAGAAAATAATATCACTTTCTTTAAAATTTATAAGGTGCCACATTTAGGCAAATGTAAAATTTTATCTAACCATCTTCAACATTGTCCTGCTTTTTTAAGGAGGGAAAAGTATGCTGATTAAATTTTATACTAATTTTTGTTCCTACTGGAAACTTCAGGATAGGTCTCTGGCATGTAAAATGGCATCTGGGATTCATACCTCTCCTGATCCCCATAGTATCTTTTATTCCACTTGGAATGCCTGTCCTAGAGTGAGACCCGTGTATTTTTTCAGAGATCTTCTGAACAATAGTGGGTAGTATATGGCACTTAGTGCCATGGTCTAGTAACTGCAGCGGTAGTGGATCAAGGGTTGGACTTCATGATCTCAGAGGTCCTTTCCAACCCATCTTATTCTATGATTCTGTATGGACTGTTAAATACTGCCATAAAATTAATACAGGTTGCCTTCTTTAAAGTCAACAAGCAATCTAAGTCAGTATGTGTATAAAGCATGCAAAGTCTTTATCAAGATTATGATGGCAATGAATCCAAAACTAACTGCTTTACAAATACAATTAGGCAAGTTAACATGTTTTTGTAGATTCTGATCTACTGTGTATACTGTGTATACTACTCGTGCATGTCCCAGAAGATTAATATGGATATGTAAAATAAATTGCATTCTGAAGTTTATTTTGTTTGGTCTTTACTAAATTTGTAATGCAGTCTTTTTCAGCAGATGGTTAGTTCTAGTCCCTTTCATGTTCATACTCTGTTATGTTTGTAAAAGACACAGCTGCCAACAGATAATATTTCACTGCTGAATTTATCATGTGTGATATAATTGCTCATTATGTGCTTTGGAAAAAAGTTAAAGAAATAACAACACAGTCATTTCTAACACCAAACAAATTAAAAAGAAATAGTTATTTTTAATATCTATAGCTCTCAGCTGATGTTTAGTTATTTTAGAAGCCTACTTTTTGCAATAGATTCTTCTGTTTTGTCAAGTCTTGGTTTTGAAAAGCTTTGTATTCAAAAACAGCATTGAGAAATGTCTTCTGTTTTAAACATATTGTTAAGTCAGAAGCACCTGTTTTCATGTATCTGGACCTTAGGTGAAGTAACATAGTCTGGACTTCTGCATGAGACTTTTTTTAGGAATCATACTCAGTAGTCAAAGATATCTAATTGCAATACACAGTGTAATGCTTATCCACAGAGAATTATGGGTTCCCATCAGAACAAGAATGAACTACTGAATGTTAACTCTCTTTTTCCAAAGCTGCTGAAACTTTTAAAAAGGCAATCACAATGAAATCAATACATTTCCCCACAAAATTATATTAGTATTTTCTGTAAAAGGTATGGTATATTACACTACATAGACTGACTATGGAAGTCATTGCTAATGTTTTCTGGAGTTATGTGGGTGGAGGAGCCTAATACAAGCCTAATACACACAAGCCTAATACAATTGTCAAGATCTGTCAGAGCTTTTTAAGAGCCTTGCAATAAAAGAAGTTATGTATTTCCTAAAGAACTCTAGTAATTATGTATATATGAGAACTTTAACCAAAAAATCACAAACAAAAAGCTTCTGAAATTAAAAAATAAAAAGATATGTCTAGCAATCAGCCCTGTAATTTCAAAGAAGTTTTAATGTACTTTCAAAGATAAAAGAGCATGCACTTCTGAATCTGACTCCTTGGTGAGCTTCATTTTTCCTGACGAGTTCATAAGCTTTAGGATTTCTCTTTATACAAGGCTCTGTTGGGTCAAAAGGCCTCACACTTTTGTTTACCAGCTTAAAGCTAATAAGCTAACACTGATTTTAAATGCTAATTCCAACTAAGTCAATTAAGATTAAATGATCTAATAAAAGATTTCTGTCTCTTATGGAAACATATTTAGGGATTTTGAAAGAGTGTTCAGTATCCTTGCTCATCCTTGATATTAACAGAAGATGAAGACTAATATGAGCTCATAAAAGCATAAAGTATATCTAGTGGCCACTTTAAGCTAGTTAATTAAAAATTCAAACTTTATATCAAATGCTCAAAGTATTTGTTGGAAAACACGTATCTTCCTTTGCCACTTTTTCATTACACTGTGACTTTGTTCAGAAAAAACGATCCAGCATATTTCATAGGGGATATTTCCTGTTCACTTAATCTTGCTTTACACTGTTATCTGCAGATTTCTATCAACATTTCAAAATTTGTACCTTCTTTTTAATGGGTCAAAGCACTGGACCCCCCTATAGACAAGATCAAATATTAACATTATATAACTTAATGTTACATTGCTGATCCTCAGTATGCCTACAGCATTCACTGTCATGTCAGTCATAACATTATAGGGTTTTCCAAAGCAAGGAAAAGAGGAAAATATATTTCATCATGCTGAAAGAGAGGGCGCTTTTTTTTAATTTTATTTTACTTTTTTTATAATTTTATTTTATTCTTTATTTTAAAAAATCAGGTAGTTTACCTTGTGTTTCCCCAATATATTTGTTAAATTCATCCTATTTTACTTTTAGATTGCCAGACATATAGGATGAGACAATTTTAAAACTTATGTGATTATAAATCTTAGCACAAAGAATTTGTAAGCCTTGATAATCCATAAACCATGATTGTATATTAAGTTTTGGTTCTCTTCCTTTTGGCAATAACAGGGATAAAATCATGTAGGTTATGATGAATATTCAGAAAATGATACAGCTTGGTTAATAATACTTACAGTAGTTGTGAGATTCTGAATAAATATACCCTGAGTATCTCTTCAGGGCATCACAGTAGAATATATAAACTAATAAATAAATCATTACCTAACATCAAATTGTGATAAAGGAACAGAGCATGTAGGATTTTGTGTGTCTTTTGCCAAACAGAAAGGACTCCACATTACAATGGTAGATGTTTATTCCTGGGAGTGTGAGCCTAAATTTTAACACAAGTAGATGACAAAACAAATACTTTTCTAGAAGTATTTCCACCTTCTTAATGGCTCAATCAATATCACGTAAAGCAACAAAGGAAAATAAAACAGGGAGAGATAACAAAAATTTTGCTAGAGTGGACCTGGCCTTAGGGAGGATAAATACTTCCATTTGCCTCTTCCAGTAAAAAGAAAAAAAAAAAAAAAGAGGAATTTTCAACATCAAATTTAAGGAATGCAAGAGCACAGAATCAAAATACAGGATTATTTAACAGATTTATTATTCATAGAATTCAGAAAACAACGCTTATATGGTTAGTGATCTGTGGAATTTTCCTGAAAAAGAAAAATCTCTTTTAGAATGCTCTTTTGCACCAATGCCTCCTCACTCTTTCAACAAACCAACAAAAAGACTTCAAAGCAACTTCCTTTTTAACATCCAAGGTAACCCCTAGAGAAAAAAAAATTGCGTGGAGCTGGGGATCTGACAGCTATTTTGGTTCTCAATTATTTCCCAAAGTCAAAGCCCAAGACATGCATGTAATTACGTGAAAATTTCAGCAATCCGTGATTATAATTGTGTATGCAAATAAGTATTTTGAATATGCAAACACACAGATGCCTTTAAGCAGTTCAGATAGAAACAGTTTTTTAATTATTATATCAGGTAGTTTGTCAGGACTTGATAGATGCAAAGAATCCTATTTTACTATTTGTGCAAGATGGGCACCTACCTACAATCACAGCTGCTGTGTGCTCTGTGTTAGTTTTATCTCACTGTAGCACAACATTGTGAATTTCTGCCCTTTTAATTAATTATTTTTAAAGAAAAGTGCTCTGTGAGAACCATGACTTACATTTTCCCCATACTTATTCCCCGATCTATGTATATATATAAACGTAGCCATAAATAAAATATTAAAGGTAAAAAATGGCAAGTGAAATATGACCTTTTGTGGCTTTTGATGCAAAGAAGAGAAAACCATGATTCATTTAAGCTTACCTTTCTTGTTTTTAAGTGCTTCCAGTTTTATGTGTACTTATGTGGTCAGAATTATGCTACATGTCTCTCATGTTGATATCAGTTGGTGTCATTTATGACCATTCATGATGAAAGAATGACGGGTTTTAAACTTCAACTCAGAATATATAAAACTCTTTGGTAAAATGTATCTGTGTTACAAAAATAGTCCAGAATGTTAAACTAGAATGAATCTCACCCTTGTAGTTGCTTAAACCAGTCACTCTGCCAGTATATGCAAAAAATCATGAACATGGGATTGTGAAATGCTCACTGGGTGACAGTAGAAAAGCAACAAACATTATAATATAGCTAATGAAATCGGTATGGAAATTATATTTCAATGTATCAAAAGTGTCTGAAAGTTATATGTGAAAGAGTAGATGTTTTTAATATTGGAGTTTGAAATGCAATCTTTATTAATATACCCAAGACCCAAGGAAAATCTCCTCTAATGTATTCCATCCAGGTTCTCTGTTAAAGTATCTTACTTCTCATTGAGTATTTTACTTTTCATTTGAAGGCAATCTCAGAGAAATCTGGAACCACCAGCTTTGTCTCTCTCTCAGCTGTTAAAGTCATTCCAAGGTACATTAAAGCCCTTCCAAAAAAGGCACCAAAATACACCATACATACCTTAAGACATTATATTTAGTGGGAGGGGAAAAGTCACGATTCTTAAGAAAGTCAAATGCCATCTATTCATCAAGAATTGAAGGTATTTAAAAATTTTGAGCACTGGAACAACCTCCAGGTATTAACGTAAGTAAGAGAAGATATCTGTTTAAATGATTAAGATAGAGAAACCAGAATGGTAGATAACTGTACACCAGACCAGTTGCTAATTGGCAGAGGTCTCTAATACTCCTTAGAGATTCACTTGACTGTGGGGAAAATACTATTTATCAAGTGTCATAGTTTTCTTAATACTATGTAAGAGTGCTGACAAGCACACGGAAATTTTGAGAAATATAACAAAAATCAAGAGGGCACAAAGAACTCTGATTTGGGAGTTGAAGGGCTGCACTGAACAGTCTCACCTTGCCAGGAAGGACAAAGTCCTGAATCCTGCAAAGTGCCCCATGGACCTCAGCTGAGAAACAACTGCCAGACTGAGGGCAGGCAGACTAATGAGAAGGGAAAAAAGAAAAAAGGGAAATGAAGAACTGACAGCAGTGTGTGACTGAAACCCTATGTAACCCTGCCTACAAACTTTCCTCGAATGTCCATCTCCTTCCTGATTATGAGCTCTGCATGTAAACTCTCTTTTAGAGTTAAAGCAGGAGCCAACTGTTTCTTCTGAAAAATTGTAACAGAATCAGTTGCTCTTATCGTACGACCTTGTGGTCTGACCACTTTG
This sequence comes from Pachyramphus minor, assembly GCA_013397135.1. Taxonomy (NCBI): domain Eukaryota; kingdom Metazoa; phylum Chordata; class Aves; order Passeriformes; family Tyrannidae; genus Pachyramphus; species Pachyramphus minor. The sequence continues at coordinate 148,010 of VYXB01000678.1, read as the reverse complement.
GGGACAAATGCAAATCTTTGCTTTATAGCGGAGTGTACTGGCTAACAACTTCCAGTACATAACATTCTTAATTCTCCTTCAGGGCACAAGGTTTTCTGTGCAAATAATAAAAGGAACATACTGTCTTTTTCCTGAGTAAGTGGTAAATAGGATCATAGGGTCTTGGAACGTCATAGGTTGGAAGGGACCCTAGAGATCATCTAATTCCAACCTCCCTACTGTGGACAAAGTTATCTTTTAGTAGATCAGCTTTCTCAGAGCTCCATCCAGCCTAGCCTTAAACACTTGCACAGATAGGGCATCCACAGCTTTTCTGAACAACCTGTTCCAGTGATTCACCAGCCTCCCAGTTAAGAATTTCTCCCTAATATCCAATCTAAACTTGTCCTTTTTCAGATTGAAACCACATACCCTTTTAAAAAGTCTGTCTTTCTTGTAGCCTCCCTTCAGATACTTGAAGGCCACAATTAGGTCACATTTAAGTCTTGTCTTTTCCAGGGTGAACAATCCCAATTCTCTTAGCCTTTCTTCATAGGACAGATGCTCCATCCTTCTAATCAGCTTGGTGGTCCTCCTTTGGACTCACTCCAACAGTTCTATGGCCTTACTGTGCTGGGGTTCCCAGAAACGGATGCAGTATTCCAGGTGGGACCTCACCAGAGAGCAGCAGAGGGGCAGAATCCCCTCCCTCAACTTGTATAGAGGTTTGAGTTGACCCAACCCAGGTGCATTGCCTTGCACTTGGTCTTGTTAAATTGTGTGAGATTCCCATGAGCCCACTTCTTGAGCTTGTCCCTCTGGATGCCGTCTCATCCTTCAGGTGCATCAATCACAACCACTCAGCTCAGTGTCATGTGCAAATTTTTGTCAATGCTAAAACTAGTGTATAGGATAAAGCAATGTAAAATAGCTCTGCTGTAACGTCAGTATTAGAAAAATAACTGAATAAACCAAGACAAACATTAAAATGGAAATCTTTTTATTTCTTAAATTAAATAAGACAACACTTCTCACAGGTAACAGGATGAGAGGAAACCACCTCAAATGGTGCCAGTGGGGTTCAGATTTGATATTATAGAAAATGTCTTTGCTGAAAGTAGTCAGACATTGGAACAGGAAAGTGGTGGAATCAACACTGGAAGTTTTCAAAATGTGTGTAGATATGGCATTTAGGGACACTGTTTAGCAGTGAACATGGCAGTGCTGGGTTAAGGGTTGGATTCGATGATCTTGGAGGTCTTTTCCAACTTGAACAAGTCTATGGTTCTATGTCTGGACCACAGAAACTTGAGATAAAATATTGCTACTGTGAGGTTATAGTTACTCCAGAGAAGGATTAGAAGCAGAATTTCAGGCATTTGAGAGTGGAGGTCTTTTCAAAAAAAAAAAAAAAAAGAAAAAAAAAGAAAAAGAAAAAGATATCAGTTTTGATGAAAGATTAGTAACCTTTTTGAGGGCAAAAATTTTGGCTTACAAGCTAGGTGAATTAAGTGAATGAATATTTTATGGCAATCATCCTAGCTGCAGTAATCTTTGAAGTGTATTTAAGCATATCGTTATTTCAAACTTAAAGTTCAAGCTTCCAACATTCTTTTTAATAGCACAAGAACTGAAGGCATTAGATTAACAAAGAAAGCCAAGTAACTTCTGACCCCTTCTTAGACGTTTACCATGCACAAGATTTTTCCTATATTTGTTTTGCAGTTGTGTCATTATGCTAATATTTATCATATGTGACTATAAATGGTTGGTGAGACTGGAACTCAAATGCTTATACATCAGAGAACCTAAACAAATCTGACCCTAAGAACTGTGACAGAGCTGAATTTTCACTTGATTTAGTGATGCCATGTGGAAGCACAGAAGTCAGAAGAGGAGATGCATAAAGAACATGCTTGTGGCAAGCATGGCAAAATAGAAATGTTAGTTGACAAGTGTAACACTTCCAATGGCAGGTGATGCTGAGGAAGGAATTGGACTAATCTTCCTGGCTAGCTAGGAGATGCATGTTCACAGAAATACGGAGAAATTTATCAAAATGATATCTGCATCTAAACTCTTAGTATATTATATTAGATGGGTACTACTATAATACAATTCAGAAACAATAATCATAATTAAGCTGTCTTTACATATATTATAAGGCCACATTATGATGTAATCTCTTTTAACGATTTTTTGGTTGTTTTGTTGGGTAGGGTTTTTTTTGTTTGGTTGGTTGGTTTTGGTTTTGTTTCTTTTTTTTAGCATTAGAGAATATAAATACATAGAAAAGTGAATACTAGCTAGAGAAGAAAGAAATCAGAATCCATCATCAAATGATTCAGGACATATTTGCAGATGAAAATGGAGAACTAAGGAAAGAACTACAATAAAGAAGAACCTTATAGAATTTTGACTGCTAACTGTAATACTGAGAGAGTTCATATGAAAGAGCCTATCTGCATATAGCTGGCACATCAGTGCATCCCTTATCCCCAAGACTGCAATCAAGAGATAAAAAATGATGGGAAGAAACTCATTTGAGAGGTCATCTTGGATTTAGAGAATAATGCCATGTTGTCTTAAATTGTGTTTGCTTTAGAAAATACATTTGTGTTGACTCACTTATGTAACAAGCATTGCTAGAGGCTGGTGTTGCTCTGACTTTTATAACTATCCAACCTAATTACCTAATGAATTGAAAAAAAACCTCCTAGAACCCACGCACTTTGGATGTAATGATTGGCAAGGGAAAGCAACATCAAGTAATTTATTCATAACATGCTGTTTAACTACATACAGACCTATCTGGACAATGCCTAACAACAATGCTAAACAACAAGAGGATTCAAAAGTAAATGTCTAAATCTGACCAATGAAGGAGTCACTATAGTGGCTGTAGTTTCTACAGCACAGAATTTACCTTGTATTTCCTGTATTTCTCTCTCTTTCTTTCAGCAATTACAGTGGAAGTATGAAAAGGAGGTAGCTGGAGTCAAGAGGATGTAGGATTTTGTACCCAATCTGAACCTGGGATGGAACCAGGGTACAAGTCTTCCTCCTGAAATCTGGTAAATGTTATCTGATTCAGCATTATAGGTATAACAATCATGACCTTGATGTATCTAACTACATGCATCTAACATTGCATATGGGGAATAAAGATGAAAATTTTGAAACTACCTGTAGCAACTCTGTCCATATATATGAACACTGGAAAGAAAATGGAAAGAGCATCTTAAGTCTTCCCCGAAACATTCACATGAACTTTTTCACTGTGAAAGAAATGCTTTTCCTGTAGCTTGTAGAAGATGTATTCTCTTGCAAAAAAACAGGAAAAATCTTTTATTTTTACTTATTCATGTCACTCATGACTAGGGTCTGCTCTCAATTTCAATCTGCAAATTATTGAATTGACTGTATTATTTTATAGGCACTAAAGCAGTGAGGGAAAAGTTCTTACACTTTCAAAAAGTGGTTTAATAGAAGTTTATAGTGCTACAGTTAAGCTTTTTTTAACCTAAAAAAATATTTTTCATTAAAGATTATAATTTAAAAGACACTTTCAAGACACCTAACTTCATGAGATTTCTTTCCTTTCACTGCTGTTTGAAACTTAGTAACAGTGAGCTAAGTAGTTTGACAATAAAGTCACCTGTTTGAGATGAGGAAGTTATTAACCTCCCCTCTGAGAAAGAATTGGAATTTACTTAATGAAGACTTATCAGTTTTTCATACTAACATAGACATTTGACTTTTAGACATTTGTACAAAACTTAGCAACTCATTGCATAACGTGATGTCTCCCAGGAAGATAATTGCTCAGAAATTTCAAAGAAATTTCTGTTTAATTAAAGAAGACATTTTTGACAATATTTATTCTTATCAGGCATTGTTCTCATTGCCATTTTGCATTTTATAATAGAAATATTACAGAAGTACAGGGATGCTGTTCACTAAATTGCTAAAAATATTTGATTTAAATCCTTGGTATCTAAGATTTCTTGTAAAGTGAAGAAAAAGATAGCTTTTTTTTTTTGCTGTTTTACTTGAAAATATTTTTTTCTTTCTCTTTTCCCATTTATTCCTCACTTTTCTCTATCTTAATATTTTCTCAAGTCTGGTAAGTGGTTCTTGATGAGTTTATTAAGCTTATTTCCAAATACAATTACACTTTGAGGAATTTGTTTTAGAAGATTGCATTTATATAAAATATACTCTATGCATTCTATATAATCTGATTATAGAAGGTATCTCAGTGCTTCAAATTAAAGTAAAATTATTCTATAGCTCTTCATCAAGGTAAAAAAGAAAACTGTACAATCACATGCATGTAGAGATATCTTTCTCAGTGTAAGTCAATTTATCTGAACAGTTTTTCCAGCATATTGGGTCATTGACAACCTAAATCTCAGCCTTCTGATTTGGTTATATTTTGGGAGTCCATATAGTCAAGGAATTTTGTGTCACTGAAAGGTTCTGTAGAAGAATGTGCTGGTTTAAAAGTAAACCGGCAGGAGAAATGAACCCAACTCGAGACATTGCAAATCAGAGTTACAATTTACTAAAAAGATTACAATACAATGATAGAGAGAGGAACGTGTTTTAACCTACAAAAACAGATGTATAACGCAGCACCCTGGGACAAGAACAGAACAGTGTTTATTAGTCCCTGTGATGAGCACCATGTGGCCCCCTGGGTGCAAAGTAAAAGAAAACCCGTTAGTCTGGATGATGACCACAGTTCTGTCAAAGTTCTAGTCCTCCTCTGGATCCAACAAGTGGTACCAGAATTCCTAAAACCCCAAGTTTATCCTTAAGTTCAGGTGGAAATGCCCAGTACCTCCCCCAGGTCAGAGAGTTTCACAATGGGTGATTTAACTCAGTGAGTCACGGGATATTTTTGGAATTTTGGATGGTCTAGGTGTTGCAGCTCCCTATTATTCCAGCCCGTTGTGGCCCATTAGCAGAGATGAGCCCTCAGTCTGGGTGTGAAGATGTTAATGCCTTTCTGGAGGGTTTTATCACAGCTGAGTCATTGGTATGAAAACAAAAGAACATGGGCAAACAATCCATTTGTTACCAGTCCATCTGAAACGGCATAGAGGGTGTAGAATACATAGTTTTTATTATACCCACATAATATATACCCACATGTGTTATACCCACATAGTGGTCCCAACCCCTGTAACTAGGACAAAGGAAAATCCAGATACACAGAGAGGACTCATCTAACCTCATTGCTTCCAACAAACCATTGGCAATAATTCTTGCAGCCATTCAGAGGGGAAGGCTGTCAAACACAGCAACATTGCAGCTTCTCAAGTAATATTTTTTTATAACCTTTTGCAAGCGTTCTGAGCCTCTAAAATCATATCTTCAAACAATCTTTATGCTGCCTGCTCTTATGTTGTGGATGGGTTTGATTGTCTCTTCAATTTTCTTTTAATATGAGTCTTCATTGTAATAGGATTTCTTTTTAAGAAAATAGATGTTTTATATTTTATATGGAAGAAAATATGTTAGAAAATCACAATGACAACTCAACAGAAATATTCAGGTCCAAAACTACATATGTTGATGATTTGGTACTCCTGTCTCTTTTTTTCCTATGATTTATTTGCCTAGGTCAATATAGAGAGCTGTTTTTCCACAGTGTTTGTTTTGTTTTCTTTTGTTTTGTTTTTTCCTGAGGCAGAGGAATATCCTCCCCTCATGTCAGAGATCACTGATATTTCTGAAAGATTAAATCTTAAGGTCTTTCAAAGTATCAGAAGGATTTTCAAAGTTAAAGAAATTTCTTATGTCTAAATCTTAATCTACTCAGATTCTTTAATTAGATTTGAGGACATTCTCATTAGAGACCATTCTGAGAAATGGTCAGGAGAGGAAGGCCTGCCTCATGCATTTTTAGAAGACCATTAGAAAACCATTTCCTGTGTATCTCAGTTTCCTTAGTATAATCTCCTTGAAAAAAAGATTAAAATCAAGGATTTTTAGCAGAGAAGGATAATTCCAGCATTGTACAAAGTTTTGCATACTATGCAAAGCAGAAGGTTTGAATTCTCTAGCAAGATTAATTCCATCTGCACTTCTCTAGCACTGTTAGTTGAAAATTTTCAGAGGAGGGATTTAAAGTAAAAAACTTTTTATTCATAACACAGGACTAAAAAGTTGCCAAATTCTTAGCAATAAGACGGAGGCTTTAATGTTCCAGAATGGGACATTCATAAGAGAGCTATATGTTGTTAAGTAGCTAAAGGCTGAGTATTCACTTTTAGTTATCCTGTCTATCCTTCAGGGGAACCAACTCCTGTCCTGAACTCTAAAGGTATATTTACATGCTCTCTTCTAAAATGGAAAAAACAGAGTTCATCTTGTTTTAAGTTTTTAAGACTGTGATTACAATCATTGTGGAACTGTAAATAGCAGATGTGACAAACTTGTTACCACATGAAGAATTGGATAGTCCCACCCATTTCTGCCAATGTGGTCATTTCCTTTTGTGGTCAATTATACCTACAAAAACCAAATACTAAAAACTGCTTATGGAGTAAAGGATTATTGAAACAGTGTTTTACAGATAGAAAGGAGTGATTGCAAATAAAAAGGGGGCTCTGCAATTTTCTCATTGTATGGTTTCCTTGATTTTATATTCTTCTCTTCATATCCATTATTGACCATCAGCATCTTCAGGCTGGACTAGATGGGGTTTTTTAAATGAACTGGCATGTCTGCCAATATACTGAAAGGAAAAATAGACAAGAAAGAATAAACTTCAGAAACTCCTGTTAATCCATTGAAGACTTCTACTTCATTTGCCACAAACAGAGAAAAGGTAAAGCATTATAGTTTTGCAGCCTTGTAGCAGAAACCTGACAGGGGCTACATGGCAGTTATGTCGATTACTCAGTTTGCATTGCTCATTGGTCTTTCAGTTTTTGTTGCTTTCTGTAATCTAAGACCGCAGCAAAGATTGATTCGGGTTGATTTCTGAGCAGTCACAATGTGAAGCTCAAGCTGCCTGCTGACATGCTGCAGTCACTTCAGTTCTCGTGAGCTCTCAGGCATCAGTTGACTCGGTCAATAACTTGTGAAGGAAATTCACGATGATCTGCCTGTCATAGAGCACAAATGTGATTATATGCCCACACGTAAACAACAAAAAAGTTTTATCAGTGAAGGTGGTCAGTTAACGCTACAGAGAATGCTATTCAGATCATACTTTTTTCAAATCTTAAATGTAAATGTTCAAATTTTTCTTTTTCTGAATACTGAGCTTTTATATTTTTTCTAATATTTATTTAGTAAAGATTCTAATTCAGAACAGTAAAGATTTTTTTTGGTTTTTTAAAGGGTCTCCTAGTCTTATAGGGAATTTTGGATATCCTCTAAGCTATTAGAAGGAAAAAGGAAGTTATGCACTCCTGTATTTATGTGGTCCTAATTATCATGGTAACTCAATGCATTGCCTTCTTTATTAGATTTAACCTATAAGTCTTCTCAAAATCCAGAAAACTACACCCTTTTTTTACTAATAAGATCATGTATGTGACTTGTCTTAAATCATGCAAAAAAGTTGCCACTGAACAGTTAACTCTATTTGACCAGGCAACCTCAGGCAAGCACATGAAACATTTCCTTCTGCTTCTGAAGGAAAAAAACTAGATGGACATTTTTCAAAGCATGCTTTATTCTAAAAATGTCTAATGTGATTATTATGACTCATATAAGACATTCTCTTAATAAGTGGCTAAAAATCACAATGCTGAAGAATTGTTAATTCATCCAAGAAAGTCAAATGTAAGTTCTGTCAATTTGTCTTCACCTTTGGCATACAACTAAACCAGTGTAAAGGGTTCAAGTCATACATGGACATGAATGCAAGAGTGCAGACTGCAACACCAAGATATTAATTTGGAAGTCAGATTCTATATTCAGATTTTTTTTCTTTGAACTGATATTAGTCATAGACCTCCACTCTAAAAGTAATGACAAGTAAAGAAGTGAAAGGATACCCAGTCAGACTAGTATGTACTTACACGATTGACAGGCTTTAAGTGTAGATACTAAAGTAAGTAGGGAGTTGTACTACAGATTCCTTCTATCACATGTTCAAATTTATGAAGTACTCCTCCCCAGGTTTAAAAATCAATGGGCTGGTGAGAAAATGTCTTTCCTGGTTGTCGATAAAAAACTGGGATTACTGAGGTATTTTTTACAAGGTAAAATTTCTGCTAAGTTATCTATAGACAAATTTAAATTCTTTAAATTAAAAATAAAAAATAGAGATAGAGAAATAAAGAAATTAAACAAGCAAAAAACCATTAGCCTTTATATATTTAGAGATACTGCTAAAATAATGATTTACCGGAGATAGAGTTTTCTGATCCATGTTACATAAATAAAAAAAATCTTTGGAGGTCAACTGACATGTACTTTAATGCTGCAAAGAATAAACAGTTCTGAGTTCAGACCTGCACAACATTCAAAATATTAATAAAACACTTAAACAGTCAATTAACTCCGCTGGAAAATGAGATTGAAATAAAAATAAGTCCAACTGGTACAACTCCCTGATCATAACCTTCTCTAGCAGATCCTCACTCTAGGCAGATGTGGAAAATTACTTCAGGGCTACACATAATAGAAAAACAAGGGTCACAAACTGAAAGAAGAAAATATAAGTCACAACATGCAATGGAAACCATGAAATGAATGACAGTGCAATTAACATGACAGAGAGAAGATGGAAACTTGTCAGAAATTGCTGCATGGCTGCTCAGGTTTGATAGGAATGTGGAATTGATTTCTTCACACAATCTATTAGAGAAAAGATTTCAATCAAAAAGTGAGGGAATGAAACTTGAGTGTATATGCACTTCTGTGTGTGTGTGTATGTGTGTGTGTTTGAGTCCTTGTATGGAAGCTGATAACACAGGAAGGAGCTCAGCAAAGCTGTTAGATAATGCAGACAATGAAAAAATAGTTGATTGTTGAGACCATGAGAGGTAATAACTGCAGGAATGCAGTCATGAAGACTTTTTACTGGCTTTTGACCATCAGAAAATGATTTTTAATAGGATTACAAAAAAGTTAGACATCTCTGTCAAACTAAACAGGATGAAAGGCTCTTTTTAGCTGCAGAAAGACTTATCAGTAACAATTAATTCTGTGACTGTTGTGAGGAAACTAGGCCTAAGTAGATCCCATAACGGAGATGGAAAGTTGGTTTTGCCTGTGCTGTTAATCTGACTGAAGATGTTAGCAACTCTGCTCAAAAACTTTCTTGCAAAAGAAATTAAGTCTCTACACTTTGCATCAGGAAAAGTGCTTATTCTAGCTCTCAGGAAGTGACTGCTGGAAGCCTAAGGTCAAATACACAGCAAAACCCCTTAACTGAGCAATGGCAGACATTTGGTAGAACATCTCTACCAAAGTTCCATCAGGCTGAATATGTGTATTAAAAGAAAGGGGGAAAATTGCTCAAAGAACTCATAATTATGAGCTTAACTTCTACTGCCTTCAATCTCTGCAGCTCAAGCAGAATACATAAGGGTAAAGTTCACTGGAGTAAAACTCTCTCTCATTATCCAACCTAGAAGGGAATTAATGACTCTTTCATATTGTGATTAACTGTCATACCTACTGTTGTTGGCAATTATCAACTTCTTGTGACTGTCTAATCTGTACCAGATTGGTTGTAAAACAGAAGACAACATATTGACTGAGTGTCTGGTGACTGAAAGAAAAGGACTACTCAATAGATTAGAAAATACTGAACCCACTGGTTCTTTCTTGAATCCACTACTTAATACTTGCCATTGAAGAAGAGGGATAAAGAGAACCAAATATAAGAGTTAATATGTATTTGTACTTTTAATCTTGATTCAAGGAGGTTCCCTGCTTGAAACTACAGGCCTGTCAGTCTCTCTTCGGTGCCTTGTAAAGTTATGGAGAAGATTATTCTGAGAGATGTTGAAAAACACCTGAAAGACAACCCACTCATTGGTCACAGCCAGCGCAACTTCATGGGGGGAAAGTCCTGCTTATCAAACCTGATTTCCTTCTATGACAAGGTAACCCACCCAGTTAATCAAGGAAAACCAAGTGATATAATCTTTTTGGATTTCAGTAAAGCTTTCAATACTATCTCTCACAGGATCCTTCTGGACTAAATATGTGTTATCCTTCTGGATAACACATCATGAGATGGGTGAGCAATTGGCGCAGAGGCCAAGCACAGAGGTAACAGTGAATGTGGCAGACTGGCAACCCATCACTAGTGAGGTTCCATGGGGCTCCATCTTGGGCCCTGTGCTCTTNGAAAAACACCTGAAAGACAACCCACTCATTGGTCACAGCCAGCGCAACTTCATGGGGGGAAAGTCCTGCTTATCAAACCTGATTTCCTTCTATGACAAGGTAACCCACCCAGTTAATCAAGGAAAACCAAGTGATATAATCTTTTTGGATTTCAGTAAAGCTTTCAATACTATCTCTCACAGGATCCTTCTGGACTAAATGTCCAGCACAAAACTGGATAACACATCATGAGATGGGCGAGCAATTGGCGCACAGGCCAAGCACAGAGGGTAATAGTGAATGTGGTGACATCAGACTGGCAACCCATCACTAGTGAGGTTCCATGGGGCTCCATCTTGGGCCCTGTGCTCTTCAACACCTTCCTAAATGACTTGGATGCAGGACTTGAAGGCATACTAAGCAAGTTTTCAGGTGACACAAAACTGGGAGGAACTGTTGACTCCCTCAAAGGCAAGAAGGCCCTGCAGAGAAAGCTTGACAAATTAGAGAACTGGGCAATGAGCAACCATATGAAGTTCAACAAGGAAAAGTGCTGGATTCTGTACCTGGGAGATGGGGTAATCCCGGATGTTTGTACAGACTGGGGAAGGAGATGCTGGAAAGCAGTGCCGTGGAAAGGGACCTGGGTGTCCTGGTCAATGGCAAGTTGAATATGAGGCCCTGGCAGCCAGGAGGGCCAACTGTGTCCTGAGGGGGATCAGGCAAAGCATCACCAGCTGTTCAAGGAAGGTGATTGTACCACTCTGCTCTGCACTGGTGTGGCCTCACCTGGAATATTGTGTGCAGTTTTGGGCACCACAATATAAGAAAGACATTAAGCTGTTGGAGATCGTCCAAAGGAGGGCACAAAGATGGTGAAGGACCTTGAGGAGAAGGTGTATGAGGAGCAGCTGAGGACACTCGGTCTGTTCAGCTTGTCCTATGATGACATATGATGACAACACTTGCTTAAATGATCCCATACACAACTAATCTGATGTGATTAATTTGATGTGCAGTTTATTTTTATTTATCAAAAAATGAAAATAAGAAAGAAACAAGACCTTCCTCACATTAAGATGCAAAGATAGTGGTCAGGTATGAGCAAATTGTTCTTTTTTCAAATTCGACTCAGCACTGCCTTAACACCAACTTGGGGTTTTTTTCCGTGCTCATTTTCAAATCGTTGTTTTGGTTTTTGTGGGAGTTTTATGTAGCAGAAAATGCACATTATGCTGTGTTATGCTATATCTATTATACTAAGAATATGTAGTTCAACTCCATATAAATAGCACAAGGTTACAACAAATGAAATAAATTGCTGTTTCTCCTGTTCTTTTCAGAAAGCCAGTAAGGATCTATTGAATTTCTTGCTCACAGTTTTTGAAGCAGGTGACATGCTCACAGTATGGTCCTGCACTTGCTTATTATAAATTTTGCAGAAAACACACTTTTGCAGTAAAAGGAATTCTAACAGAAAACATCATGCATTTGGTGCTGTTTTAGAGATGTGTTTGCTAACATTTTTTATGAAACTATATTATTGAGACCTGGACTTTATAAGCTGCTGAGCTAGCTTACATCTTCTAACAGGATTGTCAGAATCCAAGAAACCACCATAAGCAATTAAATGTACATAAGAAGGGCTGAATGATTACAGTAACTGCAATGTCTTAATATCTCTCTGAAGAGTTCTCTAATTTGTTGACAAAAACCTATAAATCCTATAATTATAACCATTAGATACAACAATTGAAATTAAAATGTGTTCTTAATAACCATTTAAAATATAGCCTATTTTAAATATTTTAATTAATTTAATGGAAAGATGTAATTGCCTGCATAATTTTCTCTTTAAATCCTTTGAGGTGAAGATCTGGCTGACACAAGTGTTGAATATCCTAAAGAAGCCTGCTTTAATTCATTTTAATTCATAAGTGATTTGATGGATTCACCACTAAATGCTCAGAAAATGTAAGGCACAAGCCAAGAGTAAATGTCTTAATGGGAATTAATTTTTAAACAGAATTCAAACAGTTGTGTCAGAATAGATTTGAAATTTTATCCTGCGGGATGGTGGGTGTTGGCTTTGGTCTGGTTTCGTTTTGTTTAGTTGTGTCTGTAATATAAGGGACAGTTAAAGAAACAACAAAGTGACCTGTTGTAGGGCTATAACCAGCATTAGTCCACATTAGAGGTTTAATGATCTAAATAACAACAGAATAATCCTGGTAATGGAGACATTATCAAAAATTACTTACAGAAACCTTGCTAAGTATTCCTTCTTCAAAGGTGGAAACAATTAGGTATCTGTTTCCCTAAGATTAAGCAGGATATAAACTTACAGGTATAAAGTCAAGTACACTGTATTTTCTCAATTAAAAAAGTAAAGCAAAAATCTTTTCCTGATCCATAGCATGTCACTCTTCAGTCGCAGAGCTGACATACACAACTATTCAGTCTATCATTTCCTCTCTACCTGAGAGATATCCTAGGAGTTGTTCCTTATTTTTCTCTCAAGAAAACCTTATCAGCATAAACAGGTTTCCTTTAGCTTTGATGAGACAAGTTAAGGGTGTGCCAGTGCATGAAGTACAGTACACATTTGCTCCAGCTATTTGTTTGGCTTACATTTTCATTAGATGACATTTTCAGTTGCTTTTTCTATATCAAATGTGAAAATGCTGCATTTTTTTTCCTATGGATTCTGAAGAATGCGCCATAAAACATGACGATAGTCCCTTGTTAAAGACAGGGGTTGTATTATTTTGTGCTGTGCTTGCAATGCAAAAAAGTATATGATAAAATGGACAAACCATGAAAAGCTAATGCAAATAGCACGTCCCAGTAATGAATACCTGACAATTGTCTGATATGTTACTAAAATTGTTCTTCAAGTTTTATATTTATGTAGTGACTAACAATTACAGGATTCCCTTGGGCATTTCAGATCATGTCAGAACAGAGATGGTTTTAATTGCCTGGCTTTTGAGAGTATTGTATTACATGTAGGTCAGTCTAGCAGAAGAGGAGAGCCGAGGCACGGGGGAGCCCCCCCTCCCCCCACTTCTCCAGTAAGGGAGAGACTAAAAGTTGAAAACCCCTACCACCTGGAGAAGATTACTGGGGTGCAAAAACCCCTCAGCAGCTCATTGGTGATCCTAAAGGACAGCAGAGAATGGAAGAGCTGTTGTCCTGGGTGAACTCACAAGGAGAGGTCTATTTAAGACTATCTCCCATGGGAAGGGACCTCCACGCAGCAGAGGGAGGACTCAAAGCCATTCTCTGTAGCTGTGGCTGAAGATTATGGTGATGCAACTTGTACCCTTGCAGCACATAGAAGGGACCCCACAGGAAAAGGGGGGAAAGGACTCAAAACCCATTATCCCCTCTAGCTGTGGTGCAGACCATGGTGCGGCAAGTGTTCCCTTGCAATCCGTGGAAGACCTTATGGAGCCCGGGTGTGTCCCCCTGGCCTCCTGTCCTGGCCAGAATGAAGGAGGGACAGGCCCAATCCTGAGGTTATCATGCAGCAGAGAGAGAGAGAGAGAGAGAGAGAGAAATCTCCAGCTATGACACATTAAAGCTGT